>JAESVK010000135.1:1259558-1280208 GCA_017140935.1 Hamamelis virginiana
TCCTAAATTACACTAGTGAGATTGGCTATTAGGGCATATTACTAACAGTCGCCACCGTCGCATTGCCGGTGGAGGTAAGTTCTATTTCTCTCTTCTTCTTCCCTTTTTCTTTTCATACCCATTTTGTGGGTTTAGGGTTTGTTTTTTAGGAATCTTGGTGTTTGATGTTTGGGGAAGCCTTGGTAGGTATTTTTTTGTGTCATAAAGGTTAGATTTTGTGAGAATGACTTGTGGAGATTTGGTGTGGTTTGTTGTTAAAATGGGTTTTATGGGTTTTGAGTAAAAAGGTTTGATCTTTGGAAGTTTTTTTTTGTTGTAGCTTGTCTTGAAAGGTTAGATATGTGTTGATCAGTTGAGTTTGAGGTGTTTGTCGGGGTTTCGTGGCTAGTTTTGAAGTTATACTTTGTTTTGGGTTTATGTGGGTTTTATGCCTAAAACTTTGTGGTTTTCGCAACCCGTTGGATCTTGAGATTTTTGGCAGATTCAAAGTTGTTTAAGGTTATTTTGGGTTGATCTAAGTTTTGAACGGTTAGATTTTGATTTGGTGACGTTTTGATGAGTTTTTGGGGTGCTAGGCTCGAAACTGCTCGTTTCTAGCCACCCTATCGATAAGAGGTGGCCTCAAGTCTGCAGATGTTGTGGCCGAGGCATGCCCTATCGATAGAGGGATAGGCCTATTGATAGCCCCTCTTTTCCCTTCTTATTTTCTTCTTTTTTGCTCCTTTGTTTTGTTTTTATTTTCCTTGGGATTGTATCTTAGAAGGTTTTGGGCCTTTGGTTGGGCATTTTGGAGGTTTTGAGTCTTTAGAGTCGCAAGTGAATGATTTTGGGTAATATTTTGTATTGCATTTGATATCGTTAATCTTTTGTGCTTATTTGTGATTCCATACTTGCATTATTTATTGTTTTCAATTTGAAAGGTTATTTGGAGAACCACTTGCATTGGGTGCATTGAGCATTGTATTTGGGAGGGCTCGTGGAGCCGTAAAAGGGTTGACTAACACTATGGCACTGAGGTAGGAATACGTAACCTTGTACTATTGATGATAATGCATTATTTCAAAATGTTTTACAAATGATATGATAGACATGTCTTTTGAACTGTATTGCTTATCATATTGAGGAATGGATACATGGGATACACTGTCTTATGAATTATTAAACCGTGAGGCACGTTTATGAAATAAAACCAAGGCATGATGATGTAAAGTTTCCAAAGTACTTTTATATCTCTTGACGAACTATATGACACTGGTTATGACCTATTTATAAACTGGATGTGACTTATTTATAACTTGGGGAATGAACTCATTATTATTTGTTTTATAGAAATATAAGAAAGGGCATATAATGGTTATTTATACAAAAATACTTGAGATAACTAATTTTATCCTCATATGCCTAATTTTCAGAAGGAATTGATAAAAATGATACTTTGATATTCCTCTGATTTCAGTTTGAAGTACTTGATATTGAAAAGAGACTGTTTTACACACTTTTGGTGACTTTGGAATTATTTGATCATAGAATATAAAGTGCCTTGTGAATTGTTTATTATGACCTGTAATGGCGTATAAAATGGCAGTTTAGACTTGTTTTGAACAACGTTTGTTTTATTAAATAATTATTGGAAAGATATATTCTTTACACAATGATTTATACAGTTTGGAATATATTGGAATGTTTGGCTGGGTTTGTATCCCCGTTGGTTATAAGGGCCCATGGTCTTGGGTAGCTTTTGAGCGAACCCGAAGGAATATCCCTATAAGTGGTTTAACAGTTGACCGCGCAAGGCAACTAGCAAGATTACCCTAAGAGGAAGAAGCTCGTAGTGGTTATATTTAGCTTGGCTGAGCTAGGGGCTTGTTAACCTGAATGCAGTGACACTATTATACGTCCACAAGCCAGTAATGAATTATTGATATGGAAACGGACTGATGAGACAACAATGATTGATGTGACATATTATGGATTTGGATATTGTTATTGAATTAGATATTGTTTTCACAGAAAGTCCAAACATATTTTTGAACTGTCCTTTATATTGTTTCATAACTGTTATTGAAATTATGGAAAAACCATGTTATCTACATATTTCATGTATCCATGTATTATTGTTAATTGGTAAAGGTTACATTATTCCTACTGAGCAAGTCGAAGCTCATTCCTGCTTTCATGCAGCAGATTTTGCAGGTGGACCTGGGCGGTTGCATTTGGTGGTTTGGCACAGCCTCGTAGTTGGAGACTATTGACCAAGCACTTGGTAGTTCGACATTTGTTGCATCTGATTTAAAGTCATATGTTATATGTATATGTATATTCATATCTATAAACATCTGAGGATTTGAGAAGTATGATTAAATTGCCTATCTTGCCAGGGATGTTGGCATTATTATTATTATTTGATTTATTGTTTAATATATAAGGCGTTTTGGGACATAGTGTTTGTACATAACATATCATATTGTTATATATATATTCTTTGTCTCTCGAGGAAATATGAATGAGCAGGACAGGTTGTACCTCCGATTTGACACTCGTAGATCTATCCGGAAGGGTCGGTACGGTTGTTAGGTTGGGGCATTACAATTATCTTCATTTTTATATGTTTGTATAATAATTATCTATAGATTTAATGTTAAGAAAATAATTACTCAAGAGTTGAGATAAATGAGACTTATATTTCTCAGAATATTAATCTTAAATATTCATAGTTGTAGGTTTATCAAATGGGTAATAATAAACGAGTAAAACTAGCACATATTATGTTTGCTCAATGAGAGGATACTTGTTAGCCTTATGGCTTCCACCCTTGTTGGATGATTTTGATGATAACAATCATTGTATTGTAATTTTATTTGATTTGCATCTTGCGTAAATTTGCAAGCATGAATTGTGGTAAAATTCATGATGATCTTTGTATCTTTGTATCATGAACTTATTCTTGCATCATGAATTTGTTTTACCTAAAATATGCACATGCTTTAAATGATAAAGCATCTTGGTTTTTCTCCAAAACCGTGGTCAGTTTTATGGTCTCTCTTGGTTTGGTTTAGCACTTGCCTCTATTGGTTTTGTTGGTTTCGGGCAGGTGTCTCTCGCAGGCCATCTAGAGGATGTCCTCATGGCTGTATGGTTCATGAGGCCCCATCTTTGGTTTGGTTTGTGCTCCATACTATGTGAAGGTTGTGGTTCACGGTTCATGATTCTACGGTCGGTTTGATGACCATATTTTTATTCTTTTTTCCTTCATTAGTATATGTTTCTATTTTCTTTTCCCCCTAGCCTCTTGGGTTGTAAGAGGTTTTTTTTAGGTTAGGGAGGTTGGTTGATCCTTTGGGCTTTTTAGCTTCGGCTTGTTGCCAGGATGGCTTTTGCGATGTAACTCTTATTTTGGTATATATTTCTTAATTATCCAAAAAAAAAAAAAAGATAATCTTTAGTATCTTTATATGCATATTGTTAGGGGGAGCCACAAATCATTGATTGATTTATTTATTCTATATGCAAATTGTGCTTAATGTTTGATGATGACAAACATTGTACTATGAATATTTAATATAGTGCATATGTTCTTGATTGAACCCCTTGACATTATCAAATGGATATATTATTAAATGTCATACTTATGCTATGGTTATTTGAATTTAATCAAGTGGTTCTTATAGTTGTCATCTAGTATATATCATGAGAAAACATGATTCATGGAGTCAAGCCATCATGAAGCTCATGCACTACAATGAACCTTATGTGAATATGAATATGTTGTATATTCACTAAGGACCATGAAGAGAGCTATTGCATTGATGCAATCCATTCATGAAGCCAAGCACAAGATGAAGCCAAGCACAAGTAATGAAGAATCAAATCGTGAAGATATTTGTTTGTTCTTGTGTGTGAGTGATTAGGCTTTTCTTGTGATCTCTCTTTGGGATGAACTATATTGGCTCAATTGACCATGACTAAAAGACCATAGGTTTTAACTTTGGAAAATCACATTTTGGTCAAAAATTGATTTAAACTCGTAGTGGGCTATTTGGATTCAAAGACAAAATGTTTTACACTTATTGCTTTAGCATTCTTATCTTTTGGAAAACATTTTAAACTTGGTTCAAAGTGATTTCTTGATATGAGGATGATTTGAGGTGGACTTAATGTGCCAAAGTTGATTTAAAAGTGTTGGAAGGCATTTGAAAACTTTTGGAGTTGTGCAGTTTTTTTTTGTTGACAAAAATTTCCAACTTCAAATGGCCATATCTCCCTTATCCGGACTCCGAATTAGTTGATCTTGGATGCTACGGAAAGCTTACGAAGTCTAGTTTTTGAATATGTAACTTTCAGCTCAAGTCAAGTTGGAGATTAGTGCTTGAACTAAAAATGTTGATTGATGTGCGCAATAAATTCCCAAGCGTAGGAATCCACCGGTCGTCAAGCAATAATTTCTAGGAGTCCCTAGGTCATATCCACAGGGAGTGGAATAGGTTCTACTCGATTCTTAGGTCTTGCTACCCAATAAATGCAAATAAAGTGTAAAATATGGGGGTTTGTTGTTGTGAAAGATTTGTGCCAAATTAATGGCAAGTTGAGAATGAAAACTTGTTAAATAAAGGGGATGGGTCCTATGGGTTCATTCCTTCCAAAACCTTTGATAAATGAGCTCTCAAATAAAACTCAACCAAGATTCCATTTACTCTATGGTCTTGGTTGGAGGATTTGACAATAAAGGCTTAAATAAAGTGAAATAAATGATAGAATAAAGTTCAAAACTCTCTTGGGCATTTTCACAAACAAGTAATTTGCATATGTGCTCATAAACCAAACACAACAAGCTTAACTAGTCATAAAATGGTCATGAATATGAAATTACAAGGATTTAAAAGATGAGAGAGTGTTTAAACTTCATTCCATTGATATTTGAAAGCTTTTGAGATGAGAGAACATCATTTACCTAGGCTTGGAGAAGAAATCCACCATAGAACCCACCTTGGGGTGATTAGCTAGCCATAAATAGGAGTAAATGCACAAAGAAGAACAATAAATGCATAAAATCTGAAATAAAAGCTTTTATATTACCAAATAAATGAAAATACAAAGTTTTCAAGCCAAAAGTAAGATGAAACAACTAAAACTATTGATTACAAGTGAAATAAAGTAAGAACCAACTAGATCTAACATAAACTAAGTGATTAAACTAAGTATTAACTAATCTAGAGAGAAATCTAAGAGAGAAATTAAAAGCCCTAGAAAATCTATGGAGAAAACCTAAGAGAAGAAGAAACTAAGAGAGAGAAACGTATTGTGGAAGATTCCCCCACCTTTTCACGGTTTTTTTGAGTAAAGTAACATTTCCCTAGCTTAGGGCAACTTAAACTTGAAAGAAATTACAAGTTTGCCACCAAAAAGTGAAAAATAGAAGTCTGCTGCGCAGGTCCTCTACTACCGGTAGTAGGTTCCTACTACCGGTTGAAGAGCTCACTGGTTTCCTGCTTGAATTTCCTAGTAATTCCTATTACCGGTAATAAGACTCATTACCGGTAGTAGGGAACAACTTTTGCCAAAATGCTTCGTTTTGCTTCCAAACTTCACCAAACTCATCCAAGCATGCTCCACTACTTTGCAACAAGAAAAGAATCGCCGAAAAGAGGACCTTCAACCCATTCTTTGACGACAAAAACCTATAAAATATTAAAATGGAACTTTAAGTCAAATGCATCAAAATTATGATATTTGAATTAGAATGTATGACAAAAAGGGGATAAAGGCACTGCTAAAACTGTGATTTATGAGGCTAATCAATTAGTCAAATAATCACCCATGTCTAGTCGACTAATCGCAGGCCAGTAGCTGTTTTCTGGAAAAATAAGCTCCTAGTGGACTAACACTTTGTCCTAGTCGACTAAGCACCCTCTTAGTCGACTAAACACCTTGCCTTGTCGACTAACCGTACCCAGAAACTTTTTTAAAGGTATTTTTAAACCTTCTAGTCGACTAACACTTGTGTCTAGTCGACTAATCGACCTAACAGTTCATAACAGCTAGTTTTTAACGACTCTATTTTGTCTCTAAACGGCCATATACACCTTGGGGCTTATAAATACTCATCATATGAGTCTTGAATGAGTTAATGACCATACACAAACTCAAGCCAATATAGTATACATCATTCCTGTGTGATTTAGTCAAGATTTATCATCTTCTCTTGAGCCAAATAGTTTAAATCCTTGAGAGATATTAGTGTGAGCTCTTATTTGTATTTCATCTACTTAGTGAGGAGTTTTTCTATTTGTACACACATCAAATCTTTGTATATGTGGACCAGCCTCGTGGACGGGGCTTTAGGTGGTGTGAGTCTACATCATCACCGGGCGATGGGATTAGGGGGGTTTAGAAAACAAACAAAACAAAGGAGTCGCCACCTTATTTTTAAGGAATAAGGAAACCATAAAAATATTTTATTTTCAATAAAACAAAACAAACTCCATTTTCAATGAAAAGACAGTCTTTGAACCAGAGTTGGATCCGGGGGCTAGGTTACGACGTGGGAAGGTTCCAAGTTTTCACTTGTAGGCACCCACCTCGCCCTAATTAAAGGACTTCTAATTTATTTGGGCTATTTAAATTTCTTATTACAAACAATCCTAAATAATCTAAATCAACCAATAAAGTAGTGATATAAATGCATTATCTATATTAGTTATATTAATAAATAAATAAATAAAAATATATACAAACAAACCCTAAGAACCTAGGACACCCTACGGGCATCCTAGGGCGGACTTGAGCCCTATTAGCGCCTACGTAACTTACTAGTATCACCTAGCAAGTATCAAAGTCCACGTAGTTCGACTACCCTAGGACTCTCCTATTGTAATCGATCACATCATCAAAGGTATTTCAACCTAATTCAAGACTCTAGCTTCGAGAGTTTTTGTTTGTTCAAAATCATTTATTCAAAATCATTTATTTGAAATCATCTCAAATTAAAAGGTATTCATAAAATCCAAATGTTCCAAAATAATTCTTATCTTTAGAATCAAATTCCAATTGAAAATCTTTTTCAAAGATATTTCAAGAAAACAAATCATATTGAGAGGAATTTCATTCCAAAGTAAAAATCTTTTAAAACATTTCAAATCTTTTGAAAATCAATTAATAATCAAATATCTCATAAAATCATATTTATTTCATAAATATTGCATAAAAATCTTTTAGGAAATCTCTCGAAGATCGACTCTTAAATCAAATAAAATATACGATTCTGATGGCAATCTTTACAACAAAGGAAATTCCTAGGGAAGGTCAAGTGACCTTCCTAGCCTAGGGTCTCTAACTAGCCCTAAAGTTAATCTAGAAACCCTAAAATCCTAATGCAATGCATGCTGAAATTTAAACAAATAAACAAGTAATCAATTCTAAAGATGCATGAAAATGCTCCTAAATGCACACTAATTAATCTATGTGAACCTAAGCATATTTCTAAGTTGGATTTGGCCTTAAAATAATTTTTAGAAGTGATTTAAAGGCATAAACAAATCCGGACAGATTTGAACATTAACCTTTAACCACTCTAAAAATCATGAAAATAAAGAATAAAAAATGTGAAAATGTCCTAGCATGCTTTCTACATGAATATACAAAATAAACTACAAAAATCATGCAAAACATGGCTTAAAAATGATAATTAAACCATTTTAAAGGATATATCCAAATCTGGACAGATTTGAATATACACTTTTAATGGCCTAAAAATCATTCTTAATCCTTGGTTAATAATGAATAAACACCCTAGCATACAATCTATCATGCTTGATTAAATTACCATGCAATACATATCAAAAACTACATAAAAATATGCTTAATCGATTAATTTAAACACAAGGGAAGGATCTCACCTTTGCACGCTCCCTCGTACACATTTTATATATTCAAACCAATAAATCCAAATCAAGTGTTTAATTAATCGTAAGAACATATAAAAGAAAAGGACTCAAGACTTGATACATATAAAAGGATAATATATCAATACACTCATATAACCATTAATATCATATGGACAAGATTTCAACAATTATATGACATATCGATAATTATTCTAGATATGTTAACATACATATATGACTCATTCTAAACATGCTTACTTATATAAAATCACAAAAAAAGAAGACTAACCCTAAACATGCATACTAACATAAAATCATAACAATGCTAACCCTAATCATGCTTGCTAACATATAATCATAATGAAACTAATCCTAATCATGCATACTCACATAAAATCATAAAAAAGGCTAACCCTAATTATGCTTGCTAACATACAATCATAATGAAATTAATCCTAAACATCCATTCAAATACAAAATCTCAATAAGATTAACTAACCCTAGACATATATACTAACATAAAATCATAATATAAACTAATGAACCCTAAACATGCATACTAACATGAAATAATAACAAAGCTAAACCTAATCATGCATGCTCACACAAAATCAAAACAAGGCTAACCCTATCATGCATACTAACATAAATAAAAGAAAGAAATGAACCTATTCAAACATGCATAAGAAAAACTCCTACAAAGTAAAACGAAAACCCATCAAGAAAACAAGACCATGGTTGAGTGTTTACCCTTCGATTCCCTTCTTGGCTAACCTCCTCCAAGCTCTTAGCCTTTTCTTCTTACTCCTTCAATGGTGTAAGAGTGCAGAGCCTCCAAAAAGCTGTAGCCTCCTCTCTCAAAAACCCTAAAATCCTCCCTCCCTTTTCTTTGAACCTCTATAGTGCAGTATATATAGAGCTAGGGTTCAAAACCCTTATATGGTTAGGATTAATTCATTTAAAAAACGATCCTAGGGCTTAGAATGAGTCTCTCTAGGGTTTGAAAGCTGAAACCCTTCGCATTTAAGCCAAAAAATCAAATCAAATCGGCCAAAATAAGTCAAATTCTCAAAAATGGCAAAATTGGCTCGAGTAAGCTGGTGGCCGTCCTAGGCATGGACGGTTGGCCGTCCTAGCTGGACGGTTGGCCGTCCTAGCTAGGACGGTCACCATGCTGACTTTCCCAATTTTGTTCCCCAATTTTAGGGTTTTCGAATTTTGGCCATATTTTGGTCAAATTTGATCCAAATCCGATGGTTCAGGGCTCAAAACTACCTTGTTTTGATCCTCCACATTTTTAGAATGTTTTTGGGTTAAAATCAATTGACCATGGTCAAGGGTTTTAGCAAAAAGCTAGCCAATCGACCCGGTTGTGCCAAAATTGGTCAAATGACCATTCTCTGTTTTGTAAAATTGATCAATTAGGCTTGCACCACTTCTAAAAACATGGTTTCAACATGAAATTGGCACTTAACAACATGTTTTGAAAATCTTTTGTTTTGGTGAAAACGACCAATTCACGGTCAATTTGATCGAAACCCTAATTCAGCTCATCCTTACCCGCGGGATCGATTTTGGGAGAATCCATCCCAACCATTCAAAGGCTCAATTGACATACCAAATCCACTCCCCACATCCACATAAACCTCATGAAACAATCCGTTTCGAATTCGGAGGTCATTCGGAAATTATATGAGAAAAAGGACGAAAATGCCCTTCAAGTCGCAAATACCCTAATTACCTATCGAGCTCTCATCAGAATGCCATGAAAATTTACAGGGATGTTCTAAAACACCTTAAAAGTCAAATGCAATACAAATGGGTTGATTCCAATCCAAATGTACACATGAAATAATGAATTGTCCTTTTCCTCAGCAAAGGGCAATTTGGTCAATTTGGTCTTTACAAGACCAATTCCTCACCCAATGATCAGCTATTCTAGTTGATCATTTGCATGGACATATGGTAGAAATAAATGGTAAAAATGGGGTGTCCACAGTATATCTTGTGAGATCGGAGAAGTGCTCTTGGTGAGCATCGGAGAGTTATTCTTTATGAAGCTTGAAGAAGTGTTCTTGGTGAGCACTAGTGGGTTCTTTGTGAGCCATTGTGAAAGTTTTTTGTAAGCTTAGGTGAGAGTCTTCCACCTAGGATAAAGAAGGCTGTGTAAAGGTTTCTCCACCTTGAAGGAGCTAATCCTTAGTGGATTGTGTGAATCCTTGGGCTGAGTATTTAAGGCGAGAAGTAGGCGGAGTCCGAACCTCGTTAAATCGCTGAGTTTGATTTCTCTCTCTCTCATTTCAATTAATTGTTCATATATATTTGTTTGCATTGAAATTAATTGAACCTAATTTTATTTGGTAATTATTGTTTAAGTTTGCCATAAACCCTATTCACCCCCCTCTAGGGTTATATAATTGGGACAACAATACTTAGTCTCAAGTATTTGTGTAGAGACACTAAAGCAAACATGTGGGTGCTTGTTAGAGAACAAGTACACTAAATGTGATCAATATAAAGTTTACTATATGGAGTTTTATTTACCTGTCAAATAGTAATTTACGAGTTACAGTGACATAAGTAATCCTTAGACCTGAGGCATTATAGTTATCTTGTATTTGAGACATTAGGATTTAATGATATACTTTACATGTCCTACCCAAGGTGCATGTAAACATAGATGTATCTTTTAGTCCTAATGGAACAAGCATGGAGGTATGTATTGTACAACAAGGAATCCATCACTCTCAATAAAGAGAGAGAATGTCCTATGTAATCCTTACCGATATAACTCATAGGAATCTCTAGCTAAAGTGGAGTGACTTTAAAAGAGTTTTCAAAGGGTACTTATGTGAGTTGATATCATAGGATGGTTTACATATAATTAAGTTGGTAGTTTGACAGTCAACCATACTATAATAACTTAATTGAGACATTATATGTTGGAATGATCTTCTTATGTCTTAACTGTAACTGAAGGGTTCACTTAATTATTTCAAAGTGTTGAGGGTATGTCATGACATGCTGCTAGGTGTCACTCATGACTAGTAGAAGCTCGAAGAATATAAGTTAATATTTATTCTTCATAAGGGAATTAGAAAGTGCTTTTAATTGAACCCAAGTAGAAAGAGTTCTACTTAGGGACACACTAATTGTCCATAAATCTACTACTGAATACTTGTGAACCCAAAAGGCCACACACCCATAAGCATATGTGTATATTGGTTAAAAGAAAGATAAAGAAAAATCTAATTTAAGGTTAATTTGATGCCACATGTATTAAAAGTTAAAACATGGGGATAATGTGCAATTATAAGAAAATTAGCACAAGACTATTGGGGTTTCTAAAACCCTAAGGCCGATCCTACATAGCTCTATATAAGAGCACCCTTGCTAGCATGCTAGAATATGCTTTTGTGTGGGAAAAACCCTAGGTTAGCCTCTCTCATTCTCTATCTCTTGTTCTTTCTTCTTCGACTCTTCTAGGGTTTTTGAAGGAAGAAAAGTTCAAGACCTTTATTCACAAGCTTAGTGTGGATACTCTTGGAGGCCAATGACTTGCGTGGCTCAAGTTCTATTGCGACCAAAAGGCTTTCAAATTAAGTTCTTTAACTATTTCCATAGATAGGAATCAAGTGATGCATTAATAGCATGATTATGATCATGGTTTGTTGCAAATCATTCAACCAAAGTTTTATTTCCCGCTGCGTTCTTGGTTGATTTCCTTTCATTCTATACAAGATGTACTTGGATTTCAATTGTTTCAGACGATTACAACCGAGCTTTATTAAATATGAAAATTAAATATGCAAATGCATGCATGCATGAAAAAAAAAAAAAAAAAAAAAACTCTATCTAGTGACTTCTGAGGGACCTAAAGTGCAATTTATATATTAAAATGCCCTAAAAATGGATTTAAACCATGTTCTTAAGCCATTTGACATTCTGGATAGAATATTAAATGTACTTAAACTCATGTTTTAAATATTCTAATTATCCTTAAAATCCTAAAAATTACTAACTAAGACAATCCTACATGTTAATATGCAAACTATGTAAGAAAATATGAAAAAAAAAAAAAGTAACTTTAAGAGTCTTAAAACTAAGCTATTATGCAAACTAACTAACATGCTTATCAATATGCATATATTTTAAAAAATAATAATAAAAATAAAGCAACTCATGCGATAATGAAACACATGGGAATGAACTTACCTCATACAAAGCTCCCTCGTCCACAAGTTTATATCAAACAAATGCACATGAAAGTAAACACAAGGGAAATGACTCATCTCATGTAAAGCTCCCTCGTCTACAATTATATATTAACCAATCAATTTAATTATCTCATGCTAACTTTATTATAATAAACATAAACATATATCAAAACCCTAATCATGCAAACTAATAAATTCTATCATGCTTTCTAACATGCATGCTAAAACAAAAAATAAAACATATTTCCATCTTGTTACATTAATAAACCCTAATCATGCTTTCTAACATGGTTACATGCTACTACTACAAAAAATGCCTAAGACTAAGGTGCAAAACCTTAGTCTTTGGGTTAATACTAGGGTTTTGGAATCGTAGTCAGGCGGGTGGTAGTCTTTTCCTCGACTACGGTTTTTGAACCCTAGTCTTTTCTTACAAAGGACTACGGTTATAAACCCTAGTCTTTTAGGAAACAACTATGGTTTAAAACCCTAGTCTTTTATAAGAATACTACGGTTTTAAACCCTAGTCTTTTTTAAGAAGACTACGGTGCCAAACCCTAGTCTTTCATAAAACGACTACGGTTTTAAACCAAAAAGACTACGGTTTTAAACCTTCATCTTTGATTTACCCACAAAAATATATATATATTTTTTCTGTATTTTGCAATTTTGTTTTCAATATTACAAACATATGACATGTAACCTTTATATACACCCAATCACATTCCAAACCACCCATTAAAGTACAAAAATCATTAATAAAATTATCCAAGAAAAATACAAAATATTCGTACAAATGCAATAAGTGTTTAACTTAATTGATTTATAATTAATTAACTAAAAGTGGTACAGTTAATGTTGGAATCCTAGTGTGAACCAGCTGACCCGGATCGGGAGGCCGTTTTCCCTTTTGAATCATCGTGGATTGTGGATGATCTTTATCCGTCTTGATTTATCCTTCTCTATTATCCATATTTATCCTTCCCTTATTATCCACTCAAGATTGGGTTTTGAAAAAAAGATAAGTGTTTACAAAAAACTGGGAGTCGCCACCTTATTTTTAAGGAATAAGGAAACCATAAAAAAGAGTTTTATTTTCAATAAAACAATAACCCCATATTTTGGAAAAGCATGGTCTTTGAATCAAAGTTGGATTCGAGGGCTAGGTTATGAAGTGGGAAGGTTCCAAGGAACTCCTTGTAGGCACCCACCTTACCCTAATTAAAGGTCTCCTAATTAAGTTTGGGCTTTATCAAAATCTCATAAAAACAACCCTATCATATCTAATCAACCAAGAAAGTAGTGTAAATAATACTAGATAATAGATAATAATAATAAAAAAAAATCAAAATCCTAAAGACCTTAGGAGACACAAAGTCATCCTAAGATTGGACTTGCGCCCTATTGACTGCCTACGTACCTTACCAATCTCTTGATAAGAATCAAAGTCCACGTAGTTCGATTACTTAGGACTCTCCTATTGTAATGAACCACATAATCGAATGAATACTATCTTATCTAGGACTCTAATTTCGAGAGTTTGAATTTGATCGAAACACTTTTTGTATAAAAAAGGGAATTTCATTCCAAGTCAAACACTTTCAAAATCACTTTCTTTATAATTTTACTCGAAGTAGACTCCTAAATTAGGTAGAACTCAATTGCTATTATAGTTTTTACAACAAAAGACAGTCCTAAGTGGGATCAAGTGACCCCCCTAATCCTAGAGTTTCAAGCTAGTCCTAGGTTAGCCTAAATATCTAAAAGACTAAAATCATGCATGCTGAAATTTCTGGAAAATATAAAAAATGCAAATAAAGAATGTAAACTATGCATGAAAAATGTCCTAAATGCAAACTAAGTTAGCTATGTGAACCTAGGCATGTTTTTAAGTTAGTTTGGATCCTAAAAATGATTTTTAATCTACCTTAAGGTTACTTTAAACCTTGGACAGATTTAAATACAACCAAAGAAGTGGATTTAAAACCCAAAAAGAAAAAGAAGTGTAAATGTCCTAATATGCAACCTAATATGATATACCAAAATAATCATGCATCATGCTTGAAAACATCAATTTTAAACATAAGGGAAGGAACTTACCTTAGCTTGTTCCCTATAACACAATTCATATGATATTTCAAACATTAAACATAAAAATGAATGGTATAAACAAACCTAAACATGTTCCTATTAACCTATACTAATTTAGCATACTTAAAACAAACAAGCTAGACTTGATTTTATTTATATAAAACTCATAAATGCAGAAAATTTATATGCTAACCTATATGCAACTAACTTTTAGTCATAACCTCTGAATACCCAACTTAGGTATCCATCCCTAGCATGGTATGGACATAGAAGAAGAATGAAGAAGTAGAAGAAGAAGAAGAAGAAAAAGAAGAAGAAGAAATATACAAACTTATTAAAACAAACCCAATATTTAATTGAACTAACCTTTTTTGCTTCCTTCTCCCTTGCTCCTAGCTTCTTCTTCAAACTCCAAGGACTCCAAGGACTTCAGAGATGCAACTAAAGTTGCTTAGGTGTAATGCCTTGAGGCTTTACTCTACCAATTTGGCTCTTTAAATGCCTTATGAGATGTGTTAAAACTGATTTCAGGGCTCTCTATTTATAGGGAAGCTTGAAATTGATCAATGGCTGAGTTTAAATCTCTAAGGAATGATCAAAGGGCTCTAAACCAACCTTCCAAGGTCTTCCAATTCGTCCCAAAGTCCCCAAGGCCGAGCTAGACACTTGGCAAGGTCCTAGAAATTAAAAAGACTGAAAATAGCAGGTTTTGGCAAAAAGCTCGAGTGACCATCCACCTTGGGACGGTTGGCCATCCCTTGGGGGATGGTCATTGATCTTTTAGCCAAATTTTGCCCTATGTGGGCCTATCTCAAACCGTTTCGACCCGGTTTCGGTTTTTTTTGGCTTTTCGGGCCATTTTTAAGTCCAAATTCGACGATTCAAGTGCCAAAACGATCGTGATTCGAGTATCCATGTTTTGAGAAGTGTTTGAAGTGAAAATGCATTGATCAAAGTCATGGTTTTAGGAAAAATTCAGTCGATTAGCTATTTAGGGCCTGTCGGGCCCAAATTAGGGTTTTGAAATCTGCTAACCAATCGCTCTCAAAATCATTTGTACTTCTCGAAACAAGTTTTGAAAACATTTTAGAAATTGTTTTGAAGCTTTTGAAGGCTTTGGTTTGATAAAAAGATCGAATCCCGGTCATTTCCGGTTGAAACCCTAATTCTGAGCTTGAAAGGGCCCCTTGGGCCTTAAGAGCCAATCATGAGGCAGGAGGCTCAACAGACCTTGCCACTGATCAACTTAGCTACCAAACACACCTTAAATATCCATGCCAAAGCCTCAAGACCATTCGGGACAAGATCGACAGTCATTCAGAGCTTTTGTGATTCAAAGGACAGTATTGCCTTTCAAGTCACAAAAGGTCTTATTTTCTATCAAGCTTGACTCAGAATGACATGAAATTTTACAGAGATGTTCCTAGACTCTCTAAAAACTAAATGCAAAAATAACTGACTCAATCTGACCTAAAAACCTATATGCGATAATGACCTCTAACTAATTACTCACAAGGGTAAAATTGGCAACTTAGGGTTTTGACACCCTATTTCACCTCAAATCATAAGCAACCATTAATGACCCTTTCCATGGTAAAAAATGGATGTCTACACCTAGATACTTGTTGTATGAGTACATTCAAATCATCCTCTATTCCAAAACTAAATTCTAATATTGAGTCTTTGAATGCATCTTCTTCTCAACAAGCAAGCTGGTTCCGTCCTTCATTTTTTGTTGAGTTGCAGACCTAATTGGAAACCTACATAAAGAAAATAATAAATAAATCACACAAAATTATAGAATTATAATGAATATCAAAGAAATGGAAAATGATAGCTTAGATGGAATAGGGAAATCTGCACTACTACAAGAACTGTCAAAGGGGACACTTAAAAAGTGTCCCCATAGATGTTTGGCGACACTTTGGGAAGTGTCACAAGGGGCTATGTCACTAAAGGTGATCGCCTCAAAGGGGACACTTTTTAAGTGTCCCTGATATGTCCCCAACAGGGACACTTTTAAAAATGTCCCCTTTGAGGCGATGAATTGCTACACTTTAAAAGTGTCCATTAAAACTTCAATACATGTTTCCACATGCACTTCTATTAATAATAAAAATTTAATTAAATTAACTTGTACTAATAAATATTTTCTTTTTTGAGATAAAAATTCGGCAGCATCTTGTCTGTTTTTGGAATATTTCTATATATTCACCTATTAAAAGAACAGTTTATAGCACTTCTATAATCATATTATCACAACATCCCATTTAAATGGCGCCTCATGTGCCATGTTATCATCAACAGCCAACAATCACAAGCTATCTTAAGTATAAAATAGAACCTCTATACTACTACAAAAAAAAGGCTTTAAGGAAGGTTTTAAACCTTCCTCTAAAGTCTTTAAGGTCGGTTCGGGTTGAAACAAAGAAGCAGTCCTAATTAATTATGCCATCTAGTTATATAGTTAATTTGAAAATGATAAAGTAGGAGTCATATAGTTAGCTAATTTTACATGTGTGATAGCAAACATAATTCACATGGATACAACAAAACATGCACTCTTGGTATGGCGTAGACATTCATATCTTGCATTTTATCTTAATTTTCAGCAATATAACGTGTTTAAATCTTTTATAGACTTTAAACTTGTTTAAATCCAATGAGCATAAAAATTTTCCAAAACCAAAGATCAAATGGTGGGTTTGTATGTGACATTCTAAGCCCTCGATTTATTTCTAAAATCATACAAACAAGTTCCTTTTTCTCAAAGCCACTATGGTTCAAATGAAAATATTAATATATATTTCACTATTATTGACCCACATAAATTTAAATATTAAACAACAACAATATATACTGATAAAAAAACAAACAAACAAAAAAAAAAAAAAAAAACAAACCCATGTGGGTCTCCGTCCAACCTCCACCCCCAAATACTACAAAATGTCCCTCAAACCCAACAAGAGTCAACTCCAGCCACCAAAATTCAAATAATTATGTGCTAATTATGTGTAGAGAAAGAGTGTAAGTTATATACCAAAGTTAGCTGCCATCATGCATGGGGTCATCCATCATATATGATCCCTTACATACTCCAGCAATTCCACCCGCACCTCATTGAGTTTAGTGATGCTGTAACTTTCATTACTGGCAAACTGCAAGTAAAGAATAAAGATTTCATTTAATAAGATATTAAGAAACTTAAATTAGTAAATACTGATTCCTTTCAAAGACATACTATCTCACCAATTGAGCGGGATGTGTCACCATATCTTTCATATACCTCATAATGTAGTACCCACATTCAAAGTTACCGGATTGTTTCGGGCACTACATACATAAGAAGATTTCATATATATATATATAAGACATTGTACACATATCCATAATAACCATCCTTTAAGCTTGTAATCATCAAAACAGTAACTACCTTAATTATCTCAAATATTGCCTTCCTCTTGCTTGACGAGAACTTCAAACTACTGTAGTCTAAGGATTTACATGCACTACAATATGCATTGAATATTTACTTTCTGCATACTTATACTTAGTTAAAACCATATTAAAGTTGGATAAAGATTACAATCACTTACTTTATTATTACGGTTTGAAGGTTCTTGTATACTGTATTGCCAAGTGGATCAAAATACAAGGTATGGCGTCTCCATGGGTCAATGACGGCAAGTACCCAATGGAACCTATAATTTCAAATCATATAAAAGTAATAAGTATTAGATTATTAAAAAGAAATTTGACACTGAATGAGTTAAAAATTACAAGTACTTACCCAATATTATATGGATACAAGAAAATATGATCCTACTCTTCATTGTAAAAACGATCATATAACATTTCCTGATTATCAATTACCTTCATTCCTTTAGAACCAGCAGGTGGCACAAAACAGTACCTTTTCCTCTGCAATCTTGTCTCTTTTAACTTGCAATAGAGGGCACTAAAAAGGGCACAATAATAAAACTTTATGTTATAATGCAAATAAGGAAGTATGAATAAATAATCATAAAGGCATATAATATACAAATAATGTCTCACCCCATGTATAAAGTCATCACTGAAATGCCAATTTCAAAAAAAATTATTACATGCATCAAATCATCTCGTACCACAGGTACCTCGACCATCACTTCATCGTCTGTTTCGTGTGCATAAAATGTTCCCATACTGCTCTTGATTGTTATTACACTTGTGGAGCAATCTTGGGTGGCTCGTGCAAATAATATATCAAAAGATGCAATGAGGTCTTCATAATTGTTTTCTTCAACAACTGTCTTTAAATCTCCCTTAATAAGATAAAAATAATAGAGTAATGAAGCAAATAAGTTTGTGAACACAAATACATGGTCAAAGGTCTACAACCTTAAATTAGGAACACATGTTATGTTTTGGGGATTACCTTGTCAGGCTTTAACACAACAAGATGTCTGGCCATGCCACAAACCCTCCAACTGCATCTTCTAGTATTTTTGCTTCTAAATTTGGTATTGGGAGACATTCTTTGCCACAATTTAATCCCTCACATAGAGAATCTACAGACACACGGGCATTGCCTTTGCCCATAACTGAACCATGCATAAGTTGAGATCCTAAATGATCGTGCAAAGTTCCTTGAGCAACAATGTTGTCGATCGTTCTCAAAGCCAAATAACATGCTACTGGTTTGGTCTGTAATCAACATAAGTATAGTTTTGAATTAATACATTTACAAAAATTAATCATATAATACAACATAAAAGTACAAAGAAATCGATACCGTATCCGGTGGTTGTCCAGTCGGTGTTGATATAGGTTCCATTTCTACAACTGCTTGATTCCCTATATCATTTTGTGTAGCATGTACTTACATTTAAACAAAAATTACATTATTTTCGTACAAAGCTCTCCATTAATGTTTTGGTAAAAATTAAATTACATTCTCTAATGATGGCACAGGAATGGAACGTGTCTGTACATCCGATACTTTATTTCTTTTCCGCTTTTTTTACTAATATGCAACAATTAGACATAAGTTGAAGGTTAAATTCGTTGTTTTGAATGAATATTTATCAACTAGTTAAATTTATTTGTAATAAATCTATAAAGCAATACCATCTGTGATGTTGACACATGCATTGAAGGCGACATTCCATGTGAGTTATCTTCCAAAGGGGCAGCACTACATCTAGCGCTATTGGATCCAATGTTCTCTTCGATATTAAGAGAAAATGAAAAATCACACTCTGGTTGTGGACCAGCCTCGTGGCGGGGCTTTGGGTGCTATGAGTCCACATCATCACTGGGCGATGTGATTAGGGGGGTTTAGAAAACAAACAAAGGAGTCGCCACCTTATTTTTAAGGAATAAGGAAACCATAAAAATGTTTTATTTTAAAACAAAACAAACTCCATTTTCAATGAAAAGACAGTCTACAAACCAGAGTTGGATCCGGGGGCTAGGTTACGACGTGGGAAGGTTCCAAGCTTTCACTTGTAGGCACCCACCTCGCCCCAATTAAAGGACTTCTAATTTATTTGGGCTATTTTAATTCTTAATGCAAACAATCCTAAATAATCTAATCAACCAAAAAAGTATTGATATAAATGCATTATCTATATTTAGTTATATTAATAATAATAAAAAATATATACAAACAAACCCTAAGAACCTAGGACACCCTACGGGCATCCTAGGGCGGACTTGAGCCCTATTAGCGCCTACGTAACTTACTAGTATCACCTAGCAAGTATCAAAGTTCACGTAGTTCGACTACCCTAGGACTCTCCTATTGTAATCGATCACATCATCAAAGGTATTTCAACCTAATTCAAGACTCTAACTTCGAGAGTTTTTATTCTTTCAAAATCATTTATTTGAAATCATTTCAAATTAAAAGATATTCATAAAATCCAAATATTCCAAAACAATTCTTATCTTTAGAATCCAATTCCAGTTAAAAATCTTTTTCAAAGATTTTCAAGAAAACAAATCATATGGGAGGAATTTCATTCCAAGGTAAGAAAATCTTTAAAACATTTCAAATCTTTTGAAAATCAATTAATAATCAAATATCTCATAAAATCATATTTATTTCATAAATATTGCATCAAAAATCTTTTAGGAAATCTCTCGAAGATCGACTCTTAAATCAAATAAAATACACAATTCTGATAGCAATCTTTACAACAAAGGAAATTCCTAGGGAAGGTCAAGTGACCTTCCTAGCCTAGGGTTTCTAACTAGCCCTAAAGTATTTCTAAAAACCCTAACATACTAATGCAAATGCATGCTGTAATTTAACTAAATTAATCAAACATTCACAAAATCAATTCCAATCATGCATGAAAATGTTCCTAAATGCATACTAATCAAACTATGTGATCCTAAGCATATTCCTAAGTTGGATTTGGCCCTAAAATAATTTTTAGAATAATTTAAAGGCATAAACAAACCCGGACAGATTTG
>JAESVK010000135.1:1285208-1344248 GCA_017140935.1 Hamamelis virginiana
ACAAGCACCCACAGGTTTGTCCTAGTGTCATTACACAAATGACTTGAAACTGGTCATTCTCTATCTTGAGCAGACATAACCTGTGCTAGTTTATCCGGATTATTAATGCCCAATAAATAATCCTATGACTAGGAATATCTAAAAAAGAAATCTTTAACAATATAAGTCTCCTAATCTCAACTCTTGAGATCTTATATTGACATTCCTTCTAAGGACTTACCATGAATATAATAACAGAAGAATACATGATAATAAAAGCCCATATTATTAATGAATAATAATAATACATGAATCAACTTTATGTCCTAAATTACACCAGTGTGATTGGCTATTAGGGCATATTACTAACAGCACGTCATCATTGGCTTCATACATGTAGTCTCTTTGTGGTGTTGTTAAAACAACTGACCACCTCGAATCACATTGGTCTTCTACATAAAAAACTTGCTTAGCTTGGGAAGCTAAAATAATTTATCATTCATGTGACCAATCTTGCGAAGCTGTACCATTGTGAAACCAAGTTCATCTACTTTGACTCCACCATTAATGTCGACCCAATCACACTTGAATATCGGAATCTCAAAGATGTGATAATTAAGCAACCATATCTAAGTAATAACACAGTAGTAACATGCATCTCCCATCACTGGATTCTTATCCTTTGCACTTGTAATGTGCATCGATGTGGCAACTAACCTCACTCCATTGTTTTGGTTGACACGTACTTTATCACGCTCATATATGTGATACCGACATCCTTTTATGACATATCCAGGAAGTTTAATCACTTCATGTGAAGGTCCATATGCTATCCACTCCAATTTTCGGGAGACATGATTTGTTGAGCCTAAATTATCTTCAACCTGTGTGAATTTGTGGTTTAAAAAGCCATTTTAGTTATATACAAATGATAAAATATTGCAAATATTTAAGTGATTTAGTACCTTTTGACGGATCCAAGAAATAAATGTGTGGTTATGCTCATCTTGAAGCCACTTGTGCTGTTTTGACTTTTGAGGATAAAGCTGTCTCAGATGAGACATATGCTCACTATCAATGTAATTTGTAGCAAACATGTAATTAGATTAAATCTATACTTGAGAGTATTCGAATATTATTAATTATTATTAATAATAATGATAAAAAACTTATTAAATAAATGTCTTACTCGATGTATGGTTGGACAACAGCTGCATTTTCTAACACGGAACGATGTGCCTGCTCCAAAGATTCTTTATCAACTCTAACAAGCTTACCCCCCGGCAATGGTTTTCCAATTTCCCACTCCTGGTCAACTAAGTTCCGATTTTGTGGAACGCCAATTGTTTCTACATCCGATAAGTAGGGTCACTAGAGAATTCAACAACTTCCTTAGCAATGTAGCATTCAGCAATGCATTCCTCTGGGTGATTCCGATTTCTCACATATCCCTTTAACACTTTCATGTACCTCTCAAACGGATACATCCATCTATAATGCACGGGACCGCAAAGTTGTACCTCCCTAACTAAATGCACTATTAGGTGAACCATTACGTCAAAAAATGATGGTGGAAAGAATTTCTCAAGCGCACATAACGTAAGAACAAGTTGATTTTGAACGGTAGATAACACCGTGACATCCACCACCTTGCTACACAAATTCTTAAAAAATAAACAAAATCTCGTAATAGCATACCTCACATTCTTTGGCAACACCCCCCGTATTGCCACGGGCAATAACTGTTGCATTAAAATATGACAGTCATGAGACTTGATACCAACCAATTTTAGGTCCTCCATTGACACCAGATTTCTAATATTCGAAGAGTATCCATCAAGAACCTTCAATTTGGACAACGTTTTGCACACCATTTTTTTTTCTCTGCCTTAGACAACGTAAAGCAAGCTGGAGGCAAATATGTACGTTTACCCATAGTTTGAGGTGCCAATTTATCCCTTGAACTCATTTCCACCCAATCTCGGCGAGCATTTGCTCCATTCTTTGTCTTGTTATGGATGTTGAGCAGCGTACCTACAATGCTCTCACACATATTCTTCTCGATGTGCATAACATCCAGGTTGTGTCGGACATGTAGTTTTTTCCAATATTCAAGCTGAAAAAATATCAATTTCTTCACCCAGCAATTGGTAGAAGATGGGTCATCGCTTGCTCGTATGCTTTTGCGTTTGCATTTGCCTTTATCTTTGTCCTTACATTTTCCTTTGTCCCTGCCTTTGCCTTTACCTTTAACATTGACACATGTTTTGCCATTGAATTTGCATTTCTATGATTTCTTTCCCCACACAGTTGCAATCTCTTCAACATGTCGCAAAATTTCCTCCCCACTCAATGGCCTTGGTTTTTTATCGTGCTCCTGATGTCCATTAAATGCCATTTTCTGGACTCGATATGGATGGTCATCGGGAAGAAATCGTCTGTGTCCAGCATAACAAGGCTTATTACAGTGCCACAATCTCTTAGAGTGCGTATTTGGACCGCATATCGGACATGCTTTATATCCCTTCACCTTACAACCACTCAAATTCCCATAGGCAGGGAAATCATTAATAGTCCACAACAAGACAGCCCTTAAAGTGAACATATTTTTTTGGAACCCATCATAAACTTCAGCACCTACCTCCCAAAGCAACTTCAAATCATCAATCAATGGTTGCAAGTAAACATCAATATCCTTACCCGGCTACTTTGGTCCAGATATCAGCATTGTTAGCATCATAAATTTTCTCTTCATACACAACCAGGGTGGCAAGTTATATGTGACCATCAAAACAGGCCAGCAACTATATGGAGTGTTATATGATCTAAAGGGGTTTATTCCATCAGCAGATATAGCCAACCGCAGATTCCTTGGTTCGGCACCAAAATTTGGCCACAAGTGATCCACTACTTTCCACGTCGCTGAGTCTGCAGTGTTTCGTAGCTGATCATCCACCTTTCGTTTTTCCTCATGCCATATCAGATCTCTTGCTATTTGTGGTATTTGGAACATCCGTTTGAATCACGGGATAGGCGGAAAATACCACATTACTTTTGCAGGAACCCCTTTCCGTTTCTCCGTTGGATATTTATCATCCATCCATCTAGGAGTGTGACACGTGGGACATTCAGATGCACTAGCGTACTCCTTTCGGTAAAGAATACATTCGTTAGGGCATGCATGCATTTTCTCATAATCCAGCCCTAATGTACTCAAAGTCTTTTTCGCCTGATATATAGATAAATGCAACTCATTCTTTTCCGGCAACATGTCACCTAACAATAATAACAACTCTATAAAACCCTTGTCTGAAAAACCATTACAAGTCTTCAGCCTAAATAGCTTTACTACTGTTGATAGGTTGGTAAATTTCGTGCATCCGGGGTACAACGATTTTTCGGCATCTTCAAGCAACTTCCTAAACACGTTGGGATCACTGCTACCATACTCCTGTGCAGTCTCGACCATTTCTACATAATCTGGAACATCCTCCGATTGATACTCTTGATAATTCTGAGTATCGCCATCATTACCTTCTCTATTGTAGGATGTACAGGTCGACAATTGCTCCCCATGCCAAATCCATGTTCGATACCTTTGATCGATTCCATGTATAAATAGATGATCTTTCACATCTCTACTAGGCAAACACTTATGATTAAGACACCTAATGCAAGGACATCGAATGATATCACAATCATTCGCATTAAGTGCAACGAATTTCAAGAATCGGTCAACCCCCTCATCATACTCGCGCATTCTCCTATCCTTGGTCATCCAAGATTTATTTAATAATCCATCCATTGGAAATAAGATGATGAATCCCCTACAACACAACAAAAATGTAAAACCCATAAACCCTTCATCTCTAAAGTAGTGGTATATGAGACAATTGTCCACAAAACTCCAATCATAAACAAAACCTAATTTTAGGTAAGTTTCAAAAACACAACATAATCTTCATAAGTAAAGTTGTATCTTCCATGTTTGAACCTAATTGCACTTTTTCTTTTTCTTCTTTGTGTTTCTTTTTATTTTTGTGGAGATACTTAGTTTAGTAATATCCAAATATGGATTTGACCTTGTAGACATCCATTTTTGACCATGGGTATAGTCATTAATGGTTGCCTGTGATTAGAGGTGAAATAGGGTGTTAAAACCCTAAGTTACCAGTTCTACCCTCCTGAGTAGTTAGGTAGAAATCATTATCACATGTAGGTTTTTTAGGTCAAATTGAGTCGGTTCTTTTTGCATTTAGTTTTTAGAGAGTCTAGAAACATCCCTATAAGATTTCATGGCATTCTGAGTCTAGCTTGATAGAAAATAAGGCATTTTGTGACTTGAAGGGCAGTACTGTCCTTTGAATCACAGAAGCTCTGAATGACTGTCGATCTTGTCTCGAATGGTCTCGAGGCTTTAGCATAGAAATTTAAGGTGTGTTTGTTAGCTAAGTTGATCAGTGGCAAGGTCTGTTAAGCCTTCTGGCTCATGATTAGCTCTCAAGGTTCAAAAGGCCCTTTCAAGCTCAGATTAGGGTTTCGACTGGAAGCGACTGGGATTCGATCTTTTTATGAAACCAAAGCCTTCAAAGGCTTCAAAAAAATTTCTTAAAATGTTTTAAAACTTGTTTTGAGAAGAAGAAATGATTTCGATAGCAATTGGTTAGCAGATTTCAAAACCCTAATTTGGGCCCGGCAGGCCCTAAACAGCTAATAGGTCAACTTTTCCCTAAAAATTTGACTTTATTCAATGCATTTTCACTTCAAACACTTCTCAAAACATGACGAATCGAATCACGATCGTTTCAGCGCTTGAATCGTCGAATTTGGACTTAAAACGAGCCCGAAAAGCCGAAAAAAGCTGAAACCGGGTCAAAACGAGCTGAGACAGGCCCAAAATAGGGCAAAATTGGGCGAGAGAATGAATGACCGTCCACCCATGGATGGCCAACCGTCCCTAGGTGGATGGTCAACGATCCCTTTGCCCAGTTTTGCTAATTTTCAGTGTTTTTTTCCTGTCAGGACTCTTCCAAGCCTTGCCATGTGTCCAATTCGGCCATGAGGACTTTGGGATGAGTTTGAAGTCCTTGGAAGACTAGTTTAGAGCCCTTGGATCATTCCTAGAAGATTTAAACTCAACCATTGATCAAATTCAGGCTTCCCTATAAATAGAGAGCTCTGAAATCAGTTTTAACAGACACACAATTAGCATTAGAGAGCTAGCTTGGAGAGTACAGGCTTGAGCATTGCACAAGCTTCCCCCATAGCACTCTTAGCTATACTTTTGAAGTCCTTTGGAGGTTAGAGAAGGTCTAAGAGCAAGGGAGAAGAAGCTAGGAGTAAGGGAGAAGAAAGTAAAGGTTAATCACTGTGTTTATTTAAGTTTGCATATTTCCTTATCCTTCTTCTTATTTTTCTTCTTATTCTTCTTCTCTTCTTCTTCATTGTTCATGCTAGGATTAGGTATTTAGGATTAGTATGCATATTAGGGATTAATTTGTTAGCATGCATAGTAGAGGTTAATTTATTATTTCTTTAGTATGCATGATAGGAAATAGTTTATTTTGGTATGCATGGTATGAGTTTATAGGAATACATGTTAGTGAGCATATTAGGATGTTATTATAGTTAGTTTCATTATTTGGAGTGTTTATAGATATGAATTGTGTTCGAGGGAGCATGCAAAGGTGAGTCCCTACCCTTGTGTTAATGAACATGGTTTAGTTTATGGTATTTTATGCATATCATCATTAGGTTGCATTTAGTGCATTTTTCACCATTTTTTTATTTATTATTTTGGGGTTTTAATTTACATTTGGGATCACTTTCAAATCTGTCCAAGGTCTAAAAGTGACTTAAAAGTGGATTAAAACTCATTTTTTAGGCCCAAATTAACTTAGAAACATGCCTAGGTTCACATAGAATAACTAGATTGCATTTAGGACATTTTTTTCATGCATTATTAGTATTGTTTGGTGCATTTTTTGTTAGTTTTATTTAAATTCCAGCATGCATATAATTAGTATTTTAGGTATTTAGACTAACTTAGGACTAGCTAGGAACCCTAGGATTAGGGAGCTTACTTAACCTCGCTTAGGACTGTCCTTTGTTGTAAGAATTGTAGTAGCAATTGAATTCTACCTAATTTAGGAGTCTACTTCGAGAACAACTCTAAAAATAAGTGATTTTGAAAGTGTTTAAAATGGAATGAAATTCCATCTTTTATGCAAAGAAAAGTGTTTCGATCAAACCCAAACTCTCGAAGTTAGAGTCCTAGATAAGATAGAATCCTTTTGGCTATATGGTTCATTACAATAGGAGAGTCCTACGTGATCGAACTACGTGGACTTTGATCTCTATCAGGAAACTGGTAAAGTACGTAGGCAGTCAATAGGGCGCAAGTCCAATCTTAGGTTGACTCTTGTCTCCTAAGATCATTAGGTTTCTTTTATTCTTTTATATTATCTATTATTATTATCTAGTATTATATACACTACTTTTTGGTTGATTAGATATGATAGGTTGTTTTTTTTATGAGATTTTGATAAAGCCCAATAGTAATTAGGAGACCTTTAATTAGGGTGAGGTGGGTGCCTACAAGGAGTTCCTTGGAACCTTCCTACTTCATAACCTAGCCCCCGAATCCTACCTTGGTTCGAAGACTTGCTTTTCCTAAAAATATGGAGTCAATGTTTTATTGAAAATAAAACTCTTTTTGTGGTTTTCTTGTTCCCTAAAAATAAGGTGGCGACTCCCAGTTTTTTACAAACTCTTATCATTTTTCAAAAACCCAATCTTGAGTGGATAGTAGAGAAGGATAAACGTGGATAATAGAGAAGGATAAATCGAGACGGATAATGAATAATCCACAATCCACGATGACCCAAAGTGAACAATAGGCCTCCCGATCCCTTGGGATATTTGGTTGGCTGGTTCACAGACCTATGACTAAAATGTTTCATTAGATTTGAAACATTACCACAGAAGCTTAAAGTGATATCGAGAAGTTGATAGCAAATTAGTCCCTTTGATATAATTGAAAAGGCCACAAGTCAAGAGTATATAAAATACCAAAAAACATGCAGGCAAGTATGTTCAACACTTATATATATATATATATGAATTCTAAATGGAGATAAATGTGTATTGAATAAGTAAGAACATTAAAATTTCTAAAACTAGCTGTCTTTTGAAACAATTACAATTCTGCTAGTGAAGAGTATATTTATCACATGACCAAAAGAACATAAATACAATAAAAAATAAAAGTGGCATTTCGTTGGTGCTCCCTCTTTTTGGAAGTAAAGTCCTTGCTTCATGACACATGAAGGCTTGGAGCAATACAGGGAAGATTTTGGGAAGATTCTGGGTGCTATTTTTCAATCCAAATAAAAGGAAATTAACAACTGGGGTTTGTGGGGCATCAACCCTAATTAACTCTTTAAAAAATACTGAGAAAAATTAAAATTCAATATTTATACCAAATTGAAAGTCAAAGATTATATGACAAGTTTTGGCTCTCAACAACAATTGAGAGAAAGTGTATGTGATATTCAATATTTATAGAGAGTTTAAATGGACAATAGATGATCTAAACATTTGAATTTAAATATACACTATACACCCTCAGAATATATCACAAGACTAGCTAGTATGGGTTTAACAATGATCAAACTCATCTTTACAAGGAAAGTGTTTGCCTTAAAACAATGATAGACTGGTGGGGGACATAATTCTACAAGAAACTTCCTCAAACCATTTCCATTTGTTGTTCTTTATTTTTAAGGGCCGGGCACGGGTGGCTAAAATGAGCCATACTAATTAAACTATAGTAAACAGACTTTTGGTAAATGAATATTAAGCAAATGCGTTGCCTTTCTACTGAGGGCAAACATACCTTTTAACTTGATATAATAGATTATCTTAGTTATACATGTGAAAAGAGATTGAATAACTGTACGAACACGAAATTATGTACATATATATATAATTGCACCAGAACAGTGACCCCATGAATATTCTTGAGACATGCTAGGGTACGTGGACTAATTTTTATAAATTTTTGCAGCTGGAATCACAGTCAATGCCCAATGACATCTTTTTTTATTTTTTCTTTTTTAAGTTAGCCTTTAAGTACTTATTTGGAATTTTGTTTATTTGTTTATAAAAAATATTCATTTCTGGGTATATAAATATCCATCTTAAGATGGTTGTTAATTTCAAATCAATCTAGCTTAGCAATGGCATCCTTTCAACCAGTAGGCTCAGGGAGTTTATTGAGTGTCCAGGAGCTCTTCAAAGAGCCCATGGTTGCAATCTCACAACGCTACATTCGTCTTGATCAACAACTTCCGGTTCTCTCGGACGACATATCCTTTCCAACAATCCCACCCCTAAAGGTATAAAATTCTCCATGGCCTTCTAAAACATGAGAGAGAGAGAGAGAGAACTGAAACGTACCAGAGAGAACTTTGCCCTGGAAGGCCGTGAATCAGATGGCTGTGAATCAAAAGTTGCTGGTCATGGAGAGGAGAGTCGCGCGCGGGAGAGAAGCCTTGCTGGTCGGTGATGGGAGAAGATGAGAGTCACGCGAGGGTTTCTAGGGCTTGCCGACCAGTGATCGACGTTGATGGGGGGCTTGACGGCAAATGATCGACGTTGATGGGGGTTTCTAGCTAGGATTTGATGGAGGCAGGGGCGTTTTGCTAGGGCAGTGATCGTTGCTAGGCCTTTTAATTTGCTTATAAAATTTGTTTGTTTTTTTAAGGCTTATGCCTTTAATTTGTGTTTAAATTAATCTAGCTTATGCAATACGGGGTGGAGATCAAAGAGCAACAGTTCAGGGATAGGAATTAATTCGAGAAAAAAAAATCTTAACACTGCATGCGTAAGCACGTATCTGGAAAATCAAAATAAGGCGCGAAGTGAATTCTTGTTTAGTGTTTTTGGAAACTAAAAGACTAGTGTTTTATAAAACACTAGTTAAATGCTAGGTTCTGTGATTTTTCATTTTTCATATGGGACAGGTTCCCCTTACACCCTATTTTGACACCTATTTTTACACATTGTTTTCAAAAGAAAAGAAAAGACTAGGGTCTTAAGAACAGTAGTCTTTTCCTATCATTTAACCAGGTATTTAAAAAACCCTAGTCTTTTCGTACCTTTTAACTAGGGTTTTATAACACACTAGTCTTTTGTTGGTAACAAAATACTAGTGTGTTATAAAACCCTAGTTAAAAGGTAAGAAAAGACTAGGGTCCTAGGAATAGTAGTCTTTTCTTATTTTTCAACTAGGTTTTTAAAAAACCCTAGTCGTTTCATACCTTTTAACTAAGGTTTTAAAAAACACTAGTCTTTTGTCTAACAAAATGGTAGTCGTAGCCCATTATTCTTGTAGTGTGCACTCACATGAAATAACATGCTTACTAACATGAAATAATAACTACCATGCATCAAAATAATAATAATGCATGCATGCAAACCCTAATATGTAAACTAACATGCAAACTAATTTTAACATGCTCTTAAAGACTCATGAATAAAACTTTAGAAGAAAGAAAGAAAAAAGAGATGAAGAAGAGAACTAGAACTATTCCTATGAACTATAATGCAACAAATAAAAATCCTAGCATGCTTTTACACTAATGCATAATTAAAAACAAGAGAAAAGGAGAAGAAAACTTACTTTTGAGCTACTGTAGTTCTCCTCTTAGCCTCCTTAAGCAAGTCTCCAAAAACTCTCTAGCAAATTTGATATCTTAAAACCCTAAACTAAAGGCTCCTATTTATAGATTTTTGGCTCGAGCATGAACGGTCAAGATTAAATTTAATCCTAATGATCTTAGGGCTCACATTGAGTCTTCCAAGGGTCCTAGTAATCATATTAGGTAAAAAAAAAGTGAAAAAACTCTGAGAAAAGACCCAAAAACAACTCAAATTCGGAGTTTGGCGAAATTGTGCAAAACTGGGAAAAAAGATAAGTGGCGGTCCAAGCCATGGACAGTTGTCGTCCACCCTTAGACGGTTGGTCGTTCACACTTGGACTGTCCTCAGAATCTATTGCCCAGAAATTCCCAATTTTCAAGGAATTCGAGGTATTTTGGGACTCTTCAACTTGTTTTGAGTGTATCTTCCTCATTTTAAGTCCAAATTCGATGATTCAAAAGCCAAAACGTTTAAGACTTAATATTCTATGTTTCTAAAAGAGTTTGGGTTAAAAAATCATTGAGCGAAGTCAAAGGGTTGGGTTAAACCCAGCTGGTTAGCCATTATGAGGCATTTTAACTCACATTAGGGTTTGAAAATTCACTAACCAATTGGCCTTAAATTAAAAATGTCACTCCATGAAACATGTTTTGAAAATCATTTTGAAAACATTTTAAGGTTTTGAAAACATTAATTTTTGAAAAACAGTTGATCATAGTCAAATTAAGTCAAAACCCTAGAAATAATCAATTGACCACTATGAACCATTATGAACCGAATTGCTCTCAAACAATGTAATGCTTGAACCAACATCTAAATAGACTCTAAAAATCCATACTAATCCAATGAAACAGATCGGGACAAATTCAGAGGTCATTTGGAAATTATACAAGAAAAATGACAATTCTACCATTGAAGTTACAAAAGTTCTTATTACCTATCGAGCTTCAATTAGAATGACATGAAATTTGATATGGACATTCCTAAACTCCCTAAAAACTAAATGAAAAAATAATGAACCTACAAAAGGTTAGAAATCTACATGCGATAATAGCCTTTATATCTACCTAAGGAAAAAGGGTAATTCAAGAAACTTGGGTTTTGAGGCCCATTCCTCCGGAATGATCGGTTATTCTTGACAAATAGGACATGAGATGATGAGTTAAATGCTATAATTAAAAAATGGGGTGTCTACAGGTAGGTGATGAATTAAACTACAAAACAAATCATCAAGAATATCATGAATATATAAATTAAGCATGAATCATCACTTTAAGGTATGGACTGTCAAACAAGTATGCACAATCTATCCAAGTAGGACATGAACCATCTGAAAGAATCCCATGGAAAGTTGCGGAATAAATATTTTTCTCCATGGAAGATGAACCAAGATCACATGATGATTGTATAAGCTATAAACAATACTTTAAATAATGTAAAGGACTTACATTGAAAGCCTTAGGAGTAGGATTAATGAAGGTGCAGCCCCAAAAAGATGAAGGCCTCCAAGAGAAGATCCACACTAGGAGAAGCTTCAACAAGATGAGAGAGAGGAGAGGTTGGCGGCTTGGGATTTTCACAAAACCTTTGTGTTTATCTCAATATGCTATGGCCGGCCATCCCTTTGTGATTATCTAATATAAGTGGAGTGCTAGCTCCCTATTAGATAGCTTGTTATCTTAATTTGAATTTTAAAGTATTTCAAAATCAAATAACTTAAATTCAAATTTCAAATGCAATAATAGATAGCTTGTCATGTTAATTTGAATTTCAAAATCAAATAATTTAAATTCAAATTTCAAATGCAATAAGCTTGTCATTCTTAATTTTAATTTCAAAATTAAATAATTTAAATTCAAATTTCAAATGCAATAAGTTTCTTAATTGCACATAGACCCTTAAATAATAACCTTTATTATTTAAGTCATTTATAATTAACTTTTAATTATAAATATTCTCTCTCTTTTCTTTTAAATGAAACTACCACCTATATGTGTGTGACCTCTTAGGTTCACAACAACCTAGTAGTAGGAATTAGGATAATAAATTATCCTTCAAATAAAACAACTTTTATTTTAGGTTCTAAAATTAGAACTCTTCTAATTTTCCCTTCAAGAAATAATTCTTTTGGGCCTCTACTAATCCTGAGTGACATCTAGCAATATGTCAAGACACACCCTAGGTTGTGTGAAGGTTTATCATAACACAGTGAGCCTTTCTATTACAATTTTAAGATGCAATTCAATCCTTCCATCAAACAATGCCTTAGTTAAATTACTTGAGTATTGGATAATATGTCAAAACCCTAATTTAACCTTTTGTATGTGTTTCTCAAAATATCAATTCAATCTTGGGATACTTAAGAAAACACTTTTCTTTTTCCCAACTGCTTTGGCCAAAGACTTCTATGAATTATATCTTTGAGAATAATACAAGGCATTCCCTCTCTTTACTGAGAGTGATAGATTCATTGTTGTACACTCATATGTCCCCATGACAAGTCTACTAGGGCCAATAAGTACATACACAAATTCCATGGTTAGGATATGTACATTGTACTATCAAACCCTAATATCCCTAACACAGGACATCTATGGTGCCTCAGGTCTAAGGATCACTTGCATCATTGTAACCCTGAGTTATTGTTTGACATGTAAGTAAACCTCCATTCAACAAACTCAATCAATGATCACATTCAGTGTACATGTTCTCAAACAAGCACTCACAGGTTTGTCCTAGTGTAATTACACAAATGACTTGAGGCTGGTCATTCTCCATATTGAGCAGACATAACATGTGCTAGTCTATCTAGATTATTAATGCCCAATAAATAATCCTATGACTAGGAATATCTAAGAAAGAAGTCTTTAAAAATATAAGTCTCCTAATCTCAACTCTGGAGATCTTATATTGACATTCCTTCTAAGGACTTACCATGAATATAATAACAGAAGAATACATGATAATCAAAAGCCCATATTATTAATGAATAATAATAATACATGAATCAACTTTATGTCCTAAATTGCACCAGTGTGATTGGCTATTAGGGCATATTACTAACAATCTCTCACTTGCACTGAAGCCAATCGCCCATGTATCTCATACCCATGTTCTCAAGATGTCGATCAAGACTCTGAAGAGTCAGTGCCTTAGTGAATGGGTCTGCTACGTAATCCGCAGATGCGATCTTCTGATTGCAGATATCACCTCTAACAATAATATCTCTGATTATGTGATATCGCCGCTCTATGTGTTTGGACTTCTGATGAGAACTTGGTTCATTTGCTTGCACAATAGCTCCATTGTTGTCACAATATAAAGATATAGGTGACTCAATGGTAGGAACAACTCCAAGTTCAGTGACGAACTTCCTAATCCAAACAGCTTCTTTGGTAGCTTCAGATGTGGCAATGTACTCAGCCTCAGTAGTGGAATCCGCTGTAGTATTTTGCTTACAGCTCTTCCAACTAACTACTCCACCATTTAAGGTGAAGATATAACCAGAATTAGATTTTCTATCATCAACATCTGATTGAAAATCTGAATCAGTATAACCATCAACTGTTAGCTCTCCTCCTCCATAGACAAGAATTAAATCCTTAGTCCTTCTCAAGTACTTAAGGATATTCTTGACTGCAATCCAGTGTTCTGAATCTGGATTAGATTGATATCTACTAGTCACACTCACAGCATGACTGATATCAGGTCTTGTACATAGCATAGCATACATAAGACTTCCAATAGCCGAAGCATATGGAATCTTACTCATGCTATCTCTTTCCTCTGGTGTCTTCAGGCTCATGCCCCTGGAAAGATGAATTCCATGTCTGAAAGGAATTAAATCTCTCTTGGAATTCTCCATGTTGAACCTTTTTAACACTTTATCTATGTAAATGGATTGGGAGAGTCCAAGCAACCTTCTAGATTTATCTCTATAGACCTTTATACCTAGTATATAGGATGCTTCTCCCAAATCTTTCGTGGAAAAGTTTTGTGAAAGCCAAAGCTTGACTGTTGATAACATTCCTACATCATTCCCAAAGAGTAGAATATCATCAACATATAAAATAAGAAAAGAAATTGCACTCCCACTAACCTTCTTGTACACACAAGGTTCATCCATGTTTTGAAGAAATCCAAACGATTTGATTGCTTCATTAAACCGGATGTTCCAACTTCTAGAAGCTTGTTTAAGTCCATAAATGGACCTCTGTAGCTTGCACACTTTGTGGTCATCACCACTAAATGTAAATCCTTCAGGCTGCTCCATATAAATGTCTTCCTCAATGTTTCCATTAAGGAAAGTAGTCTTTACATCCATCTTCCATATTTCATAGTCATGGTGTGCAGCTATAGATAACAAGATCCGAATGGATGTTAGCATAGCTACTGGCGAAAAGGTTTCTTCATAGTCAACACCTTGTCTTTGTTTGTAACCTTTTGCCACTAGTCTTGCTTTGTAGGTCTCTACCTTTCCATCCGAGCCTATCTTCCTTTTGTAGATCCATTTGCAGCCAATAGGTATTATACTTTGTGGTGGATCTACCAAAGTCCATACTTGGTTGGAATACATAGAATCCATTTCGGATTTCATGACTTCTTGCCGTCTTCTAGAATCAATGTCTAACATCGCCTCTTCATAGTTGTTAGGATCATCTGGGTGTTCATTATCACCTAGGAACAATTCCTTATCCTCCTTATGAAGATAACCATATCTTTAAGGTGGTGCAGATATCCTAGTGAATCTACGAACAGGTTGTGTATCTTCAGGTACTGTCTCAACAGGGACAGGTGGTGAGTCAGGATATGTTTGTGGCTCGTCAGAAATTTCTGAAATCTCTTCAAGTTCTATCTTTCTACCTTTGCCTCCTTCTTGAATAAACTCTTGTTCAAGAAAAGTAACAAACTTACTAACGAACACTTTCTGTTCATTAGGTTGGTAGAAGTAATACCCCAATGATTCTTTGGGATAACCCACAAACAAACATTTTTCTGATCTTGATTCAAGTTTATCCACATTATGTTTCTTAACATATGCTGGACAACCCCAAACCTTAAGATGATTGAGGCTTGGTTTCTTCCCATACCATATCTCATATGGTGTTTTGGGGACAGACTTGGTAGGAACCCTATTTAATAAATATGCAGCAGTTTCAAGGGCATATCCCCAAAAGGAGATAGATAAGTCAGTATAACTCATTATACTTCATATCTGAATACTCTTACCAGTTTGTTTCTCTACTTCATATCTGAATTCTTTGAACTTTTCAAAAGCTTCAGATTTGTACTTCATTAAGTACACATATCCTTTACGTGAATGATCATCAGTAAAGGTAATGAAATAAGAAAAACCTCATCTAGCTACTTTGCTCTTTGCTCCACATACATCACTATGTATTAAACCCAGTATATCTGCAGCCCTTTCACTGTGACCAGTAAAGGGTGACTTGGTCATTTTACCCATGAGACAAGATTCACAAGTTGGATAGGGTACGAATACTAATGAACCCAATTGTCCATCCTTAACCAACTTGTTAATTCTATCTTCACTAATATGACCTAGTCTCAAATGCCACATATATGTTGGAGTTTCATCATCCCTAGGTCTTTTAAGATTTCTTACATTCTTATCATTTTGCTCTATGTAATTAACATTACCATTAATATTTAAGAAGTAAAGACCGTTTAAATGAATGCCAGTAGTTACTAAATCATTATTTAGAGAAATAGAACAAATGTTTTTCCCAAAAACAATACTATAACCAGTTCAACATAATGCAGAAATAGAAATAATGTTCCTTATCATCTTTCGCATAAATAAACAATCAACTAATTCTAAAATATCTCCGGATGGTAATGTCAAGAAGCAAGTCCCCATAGCTAATGCATCAACTCTTGCTCCATTTCCCACTCGAAGGGTAACTTCTCCTCGAAGGGTAACTTCTCCTTTACTCAGCCTTCTGCTTCTCTTTAGATCCTGCATAGAGTTACAAATGTGTGAACTTGCACAAGAATTTAAAACCCAAGTAGAGGCAGAACTAACAGATAAGTTAGTTTCAATAAATAGAGCATCAGCCATACCTTCTGAAGGTTGGTTCTTTATGGAAGCCAGGTACTCCCTACAGTTCCTCTTCCAATGCCCAGTCTTGCCACAATGGAAACATTTTCCTTTCGAATTGGTCTTGTCAGATTTGCCCTTGCCCTTGCCCTTCTGAACCCCTCCCTTAGCTTTTAGATAGTTCTTCTTCCCCTTTTTCCCCTTCTTCTTGTTACCCTTGCCCTTAGGTTTAGATTTAGAAGAAGTAAAAGCCCCACCTATAGCCATGATGGTTCCTTTGCCTTTCTTCATGGTTCCCCCAGCAATAATAAGCAATTTTAATAAATCAGAGAGAGAGCTCTCCAAGTTATTCATATGGTAGTTCATAACTACATTACCGAAGGAGTCAGGAAGAGATTGCAATACAATATCAGTGGAGAAATCTGCATCTAAAATGATATCCAGCTTCGTAAGCTGCTCAATATGACCGATCATCTTAAGCACATGATCATTAACAGAAGTCTCATCTTGCATCTTGGAACGAAAAAGATCTTTGGCGGCTTAATACTTTGCCAAACGACTCTGTTCACCATACAACTCTTGCAGATGAATCAGAATTGCTTTAGCACTATCCATTGTGCCATGCTGCTTCTGAAGCTCATTGGTCATTGATGCTAGCATATAGCATCTAACCTTCATGTCATCCTCCCTCCACTTTCTAAAAGTGTCTCTTCTTCCTCTGATGCACCATCAGGAAGAAATGCTGGCATAGGTTCATTAAGCACATAAGCAATCTTATCGGAATTGAGAACTATTCTCAAATTCCTCAGCCAATCCATAAAATTAGGTCCGGTCAGTCTGTTGCTATCAATAATTCTGGTTAAGGGATTAAGGTGAGCTATTGGTGATCTACAAATAAAAAACAAAAAAATCAGTTGATTCAAATATATAACCATTATTACTGGGTCTTAAGTATAATGGTACCTCCCACTATTTCATCAAATCACATACTCCCTCAGAATAGGATTTGGGAATTTATCTAATAAATTCCTAGTGGGGATTGGAGTCCCATTATGAATTAATGGTACCTCACATAATAGTTTCTTGGTCCATTAATTCCTAATGAGTAGATGACTCTTCATCTAATGCTTCTCAAGCAAGTCCCAATCATCCTTTTGCCTTTAGTTTTAATAAATCTCACATAATAGTTTCTTGACTTATTCAAACTAATTAAGTCATACCCGTCATTCTTTATAAGTATGGTTAAAATAATATAAACCTCATATAATAGTTTCTTGGTCTATATTAGTTTGTCATCTCATAATATCTCAAATTTAAATAGGTTAATTAGAATCCAAATGTGTGAATAATCCCCTACATAGTTGCAGCCATCATATCCAAATAAGGAGTTCTAATTAATCTACAGTGATGGAAGGCTATGATAGAATATTCTTAATATTCCTTCATAATAACTTAATATTAATCTTTGAGGGGATTTAAGGTCTCATCATATTAAATTAAACATGCATCACATACATATAACATGCATCACATACATAAATATGTTATTATTATTTTTAGTCTTATAAATGTAATAGTAGAAGCTCCCACTATCTCTTTTTAAAAACATTTAACCTTTAAAGTCAAGAGTAGTGAAGAGTCTCATATATTACAGTTAAAACATAGACTTAAAATAATAATTAACATAGTGAGCCTTTAACATACATAAGATAAATAGGCTCTTGGATTGATTATGGACTTTCTTTAAAGCTATTGGGAGGTAATGTGGTGATCGTAAATAAATCCTAAACATGCATCTATGAAATCTTCCATAAGCTTCATAGTCCTCCATGTTCTTCTTGTGCCTCTCCATGCTCCAAGCCTCCATTCTTGATAAGTACATTTAAATAAAAAGAATACATAGAGTGAAGAGGCATGTAAGCCCCATTTAAATTTACAATTACCAAAGAGGCATGCAAGCCCCAATTAAATTACAACCCATTTAAATAAATAAATAACAGCCCCTAAATCACATCCATATGCGGCCAATCACATCCAATTAGTTTGGTCTTAAGTCCATAATCAACCCATTTTAACGATCTCATTGATAAACAAAATCATATTGCAAGAATATAAGGCATAAGCAAGGTATATATGGTAATTAATGTTAATCAATAAACCTTAAAATATTCATCTCATGAATATTATATTTTTTTAATCACATTAAAACAGTGGCATCATCATTTTAAATCTTATTTAAAATTCAAACAACTTTGAAAATCAAAATAGAAAACTATTATAGACAAGTGACTAAAATAGAAACCTAATTTGATTAAATCATCAAAATTAATTTTGAATCATCCCCTACTGTTTTAAACACTTTAAAACATATTTTCATATATAATAATTAACAAAACCATGGGGATATCAAAAATAATATTTGATAAAATTGAAATAGTAAATTAGTTGAAAATTTTTACCTAAAACAATTTCTGGGTTTATGAAACTTTAGGATTTTATGAACAGCCCTTATAATGGCTTTCATGACCACTTTAGGGTTTTAATAACAACCTTATTAAGTCCCTAACACAGTGGTAACATGGGACTAATTAATTGAAAACACTAAGTATTAAAAAGATTCAATTTTTCAAAACTTTTGAAAAATCCAGCACATATGATAATATGATAGTCATTCCCAAAATTCTTAGTGTGACCATATATGAATTATTTTTCATGAAAGAACAATTCTAACATGAACTATAGTCAATATATTAGTGAATTGAAGCATGGTGGCTCAAAGAAAATTATTTGAAAACATTTTTCAAGATTTATTTTTGAAAAGACAGTGTTGCTGGAAAATCTGGGCAGCAACATGTATCAACTTTAAAAAATTATTTGAGCCATCAAATCTCCTCCAAAACTTATGAAATTAAATATACATGATGCTTAGACAGTGTACTAAACATATATGGTCATGGATCGTTCAAAAACAGCCCCTATTGTTTCAGTTTTAACAAAACCTGAAAATCCAGTTTCTGCAAAACCCAGTTTTTGAAAAAAACTAGTTGCCGCCATTCTCTCTCTTGGGGATTTCGGAAACCCCTTTATTTATTTTGATTATCATGTTTCTCAAACATGTTTATTATGATGTTAAATCAAAATAACATGATAATAAAGAACTATAATCAACTCTTGATTAAAATCAAAATAAAACAAAGAGTAAAGTGAAGAAACCAAGAAACTCTAGTATCTCACTTTTGTGATTTTTGATCTCTTCTCTTATTTTAATTGTTTTGTTTCTCAAACACAAATATTATAATGCTAAATCAGTATTTAAAACATTATAATCAAATAAGAATCAACATTTGATTAAAACAACTTAAGATTAAAAGAGAAGAGATGAAGAAAACCAAAACCATAGTATCCATCAAGATGGCTGTACCAAGGTTAGGGTTTGGGATTAAAAATCCCAGCCACTTAGGTTTAAACAATATTAAATCAACCATAGAATAGCTTATACAATACCAAATCATGATTGGCTTTGATACCACTGAAAGAATCTCATGGAAAGTTGCGGAATAAATATTTTTCTCCATGGAAGATGAACCAAGATCACATGATGATTGTATAAGCTATAAACAATACTTTAAATAATGTAAAGGACTTACATTGAAAGCCTTAGGAGTGGGATTAATGAAGGTGTAGCCCCAAAAAGATGAAGGCCTCCAAGAGAAGATCCACACTAAGAGAAGCTTCAACAAGATGAGAGAGAGGAGAGGTTGGTGGTTTGTGATTTTCACAAAACCTTTGTGTTTATCTCAATATGCTATGGCCGGCCATCCCTTTATCTAATATAAGTGGAGTGCTAGCTCCCTATTAGATAGCTTGTTATCTTAATTTGAATTTTAAAGTATTTCAAAATCAAATAACTTAAATTCAAATTTCAAATGCAATAATAGATAGATTGTCATCTTAATTTGAATTTCAAAATCAAATAATTTAAATTCAAATTTCAAATGCAATAAGCTTGTCATCTTAATTTGAATTTCAAAATTAAATAATTTAAATTCAAATTTCAAATGCAATAAGTTTCTTAATTGCACATAGACCCTTAAATAATAACCTTTATTATTTAAGTCACTTATAATTAACTTTTAATTGTAAATATACTCTCTCGTTTCTTTTAAATGAAACTATCACCTATATGTGTGTAACCTCTTAGGTTCACAACAACCTAGTAGTAGGAATTAGGATAATAAATTATCCTTCAAATAAAACAACTTTTATTTTAGGTTCTAAAATTAGAACTCTTCTAATTTTCCCTTCAAGAAATAATTCTTTTGGGCCTCTACTAATCCTGAGTGACATCTAGCAATATGTCAAGACACACCCTAGGTTGTATGAAGGTTTATCATAACACAGTGAACCTTTCGATTACAATTTTAAGATGTAATTCAATCCTTCCATCAAACAATGCCTTAGTTAAATTACTTGAGTATTGGATAATATGTCAAAACCCTAATTTAACCTTTTGTATGTGTTTCTCAAAATATCAATTCAATCTTAGGATACTTAAGAAAACACTTTTCTTTTTCCCAACTGCTTTGGCCAAAGACTTCTATGAATTATATCTTTGAGAATAATACAAGGCATTCTCTCTCTTTACTGAGAGTGATAGATTCCTTGTTGTACACTCATATGTCCCCATGACAGGTCTACTAGGGCCAATGAGTACATACACGAATTCCATGGTTAGGACATGTACATTGTACTATCAAACCCTAATATCCCTAACACAGGACATCTATGGTGCCTCAGGTCTAAGGATCACTTGCATCATTGTAACCTTGAGTTGTTGTTTGACATGTAAGTAAAACTCCATTCAACAAACTCAATCAATGATCACATTCAGTGTACTTGTTCTCAAACAAGCACCCACAGGTTTGTCCTAGTGTCATTACACAAATGACTTGAGACTGGTCATTCTCCATATTGAGCAGACATAACCTATGCTAGTCTATCCGGATTATTAATGCCCAATAAATAATTCTATGACTAGGAATATCTAAGAAAGAAGTCTTTAACAATATAAGTGTCCTAATCTCAACTCTGGAGATCTTATATTGACATTCCTTCTAAGGACTTACCATGAATATAATAACAGAAGAATACATGATAATCAAAAGCCCATATTATTAATGAATAATAATAATACATGAATCAACTTTATGTCCTAAATTACACCAGTGTGATTGGCTATTAGGGCATATTACTAACAATTGAACCATCTAGCTTCACATATAGATGTTCGATAAGAACCATTGTATAACAAATATGATTGTAATCACAGAAACCAACTATATTGATAGATAAAAACATTGAAGTTCTAGTAGCAAAAAAGAAAAATCTTAAAGTTATACAATCATCATAGAAATCCAATAAAAATCCCAACCCAAACCTAATTAATACAATTAACTAAAAAAAAGCTACATCTATTACCCAAGAAGAGAGATTAGTTGCCCATGAGAACGATAAAGCTAGCCAAGAACTCCATTCCAATCATCCACAAGCAAGAGAAATCCTTGGAATGAAAGAGTGTACAGAGAAAAGATGAACAGAACTTGGGAACTTTCTCGAGTCACAAAAACATCCTTAAATAGCCCAAAAGTCTAACCCTATAAGCCTAACCAAAGCCCCAAAGAAAACTTGCTAAAATATAAAAGTTACAAAAAATAGCAATTTTTAATGTGTAGACACTATCGATAGTATTATTGTAAACATCCATTTTTGACCATGGGAAGGGTCATGAATTGTTGCCTATGATTTGAAATGGAATAGGGTGTTGAAACCCTAAGTCGCTCATAGTACCCTTTTATATAGTTAGTTAGAGGACATTATCGCATGTAGGTTTTTAGCTTAGATTGAGTCGGTTCTTTTTGCATTTAGTTTTTAGAGAGTCTAGGAATGTCCCTGCTAAATTTCATGGCATTCTGAGCCAGGCTTGGGCATCAGCTTTGATGACCATCCCTCCCCAGACGGTTGGTCGTCCCTAGGGGACAGTTGGCCGTCCTAGGGTGGATGGTCATCCGAGCCTAATGCCCATATTCGCCCAATTTTGAGATTTTGAGTGTTTTAAGGTTTTGGGACTCTTCCAATGGCTATCTAGCTCAACTTGGAACACTTGGCACGACCTTAGAGACCTTGGAAGACTGATTTGAAACCCTTGGATCACTCCCTAGGGTTTTAATGACAACCATTGATCAATTTAGAGTCTCTTTCTATAAATACATCACTTAGGAATAGGTTTAAGGAGGCTAACTTGACATTGGAGACTTAAGAGCACTTGTAGCATCCCTCTAAGCTCTAGCCACGAATTTGGAGGCTATCAAAGGTTAAAGAAGAAGGCTAGGAGCAAGGAAGAAGAAGACTAAAGGTTAGTTTGAATACATCATTGTGCTTAGAATTGAGTCTTGTGTAACATAGTTAGGAATTAGAATTTTCTGGGTAGTTTTGCATATTGTAGAATGTAGGCTTTCATTCCTTTATTTTTTTATGCATGATTTAGGTTGAGAATGTAGGCTTTAATCATGTATGATAAGTTTGGGTTGAATGTTTTTATGTTCATGTAATGTTTAACATGTTTAGAGTAAGTTTTAGTTTTTTTGTTTTGCATGCTTAAGGAGTTTAGGCTATGTCTAGTGTTTAGTTTGAGTCTTTGATATATTATGAGTATAAATAATCATTGTTTGATTGTTAGGAGTATGTTTAGGAGTTTATTTTATGTTTAGAATGCATGCTAGGGATTGGTTTCATAGATATGATTTTCTATTTTTTGAGTAGGGATGCATATTCATAAGAAAGTTTGAGTCTTTTGTGTTAATAGTCATTATTAGGATGTTGGAAGTAGTTTTGGGCATTGTATATCAAGTTTGGTATTGTTCTTGTTTTATTTCAATTGATTTTACCATATGGAGTGCATTGGAATGATTGATGTATGAATTGTGTTCGAGGGAGCAAGCAAAGGTAAGTTCTTTCCCTTGTGGTAAATTTCATGTTTTGAGCATGAATATGTAACTTTTCTTGATTGATTTGCATAAGTATTTTAGTCTATTATGTTAGTATGCATGCTAGGATTTTTATTTGATATTTTGTGCGGATTAAGAATGATTTTCAAGCCATTTTAAGTTAGTATTCAAATCTGTCCAGATTCGAATATATGCTTTAAATGGACTTGTTCATCATTTTTAAGTCACATTTTGCATTGTTTTATATGTAGTAATAATAGCATATCATATTAGGTTGCATGCTAGATCATTTACACCTTTTTTATTTATTATTTTCATGGGTTTTAAATTACTTCTAAAGCCATATTCAAATCTGTCCATGGATTGGAAGTGACTTTAAAGTAAGTTAAAAACCATTTTTAGGGCCAAATCCAACCTAGAAATATGTCTAGGTTCATATAGTTTGATTAGATTGCATTTAGGGTCATTTTTCATGCATTGTTTGCATTGTTTGCATTGTTTGGTGCATCTTTTATTTATTTTATTTAAATTTCAGCAAGCATGCATTTAGTATTTTAGGTGTTTAGACTAACCTAGGATTAGCTAGAAACCCTAAGATTAGGGGGGTCACTTGACCCCACCTAGGATTCGCCTTTGTTATAAGAATTACATTAGATTTAGGATTCTAATGAGTTTAGGATCCTATCTTTGAGAGAATTTCCAAAATTAATGTTTTATCAAAATTAATCCACAATTAATTGAATCCCAATGAAATTGGAACTCTGAATTTGATTTGGAATGAAATTCCACCCTATGAAAGGATTTGATTCGGGATAGAATTCTCACTTTTGAAAGAATTATGATTTGATAAGAATTTTGTTTTAAAAGGAGTTCCAAATTCATTAGAAGTCTATTAACTAAAGATGATTTTCTAAAAAGAATTTCAAACTAATAAAAACTCTCGAAGATAGAGTCTTAGATGAGATAGAATGCTAATGATAGTGTAGTTTATTACAATAGGAGAATCCTATGTAATCGAACTACGTGGACTTTGATTCTTATCAAGAAATTGGTAAGGTACGTAGGCAGTCAATAGGGCGCAAGTCAAATATTAGGTTGACCGTGTGTCTCCTAAGATCTTTAGGTTTTGTTTACTTTTTTATTATTATCTATTATTATTATTCATATTTTGTGGTTGATTAGATAAATAGCATTGTTGTGATAAGATTTTGATAAAGTCCAAATTTAATTAGGAGACCTTTAATTAGGATGAGGTGGGTGCCTATAAGGATTTCCTTGGAACCTTCTCACTTCATAACTTAGCCCCTGAATCCAACTTTGATTCGAAGACCATGCTTTTCCAAAATATGGGATCAATGTTTTATTGAAAATAAAACTCTTTTTGTGGTTTCCTTGTTCCCTAAAAATAAGGTGGCGACTCCCAAGTTTTTTACAAACTCTTATCCTTTTTTAAAACCCAATTTTGAGTGGATAATAGAGAAGGATAAACGTGAATAACAGAGAAAGATAATAGAGAATGATAAATCGAGAAGGATAAAAATCATCCAAAATCCACAATGATTCAAACGTGAACGGCCTCCCGATCCGAGTCAGTTGGTTCACAGTTATGTTTCACTATCGATAGTGTAACAATTTTCTTCAGCTTTTTTGAGGTCAGCAAGTTTACACTATCAATAGTGTACTGTTTTTCTTAAACTTGTAATTTCTTCAATGTTTAACCGCCAAAACTTCTCTAAAGCACTCCTCAAGCTCTTCGACCATCGAAATGCCATTGAAGTGAGCTTCAAACCTTGCATGAACATCGAGGCATGATTCTACACTTCTTTATTATGTGCAAAATGCAACGAAAAACCTACAAATGCAAAAACAATGCATTAACTCTAAAATAAACTAAAAACAAGAAAATACTAAGTATAAAAACTAAAATAAGATAACAAAACATATAGAAAGAGGCAAGATTGCAATGCAATCAACATACTCATCAAATGATCACGTTTAATGAACTTGTTCTCTAACAAGCACTCACATGTTTACTTTAGTATCTCTACACAAATAGTTTGAGACCAACCATCCTCTTAATTAAGCTAGTATAACATGTGCTAGTCTAACCAATTAAATCAATGCCCGGTTGATAAACCTCTGACTGGGAACTTTTAGGTAAAATGTACTTAATATATATATAAGTCTCCATTTCTCAACTCTTTAAGTTATTATATCTTCAAACATATTAACCTTGGACTTTACCATGAGCATAATATAAATAGAACATGATAAATAAAATGCCCTTCTATTAAAATAAATGAAACAAATGATTGTTAATATCCCTAAACATCATATCTATGATTGGTCATTTAACAAAAACATGCCACGCATTTAAAATACAAAACTCTAGTAAGAAAACATAAAAATTGCACTAAAAAGAAATCCCAAAATGCAGTGAAAACTCCAAAATAAAATGCAATGAAAACAAAAATGCTGTGAAATCCAAAAAACGCAGTGTAAACACATCATGCATTTAAAATGCAAACTACAATAGAAAAATATGGCTACAAAACCACAAAAATGCAATCATAAACATTTTTGACTGTGTTTCTTCAACAACAATGAATCAAAACATGATCTGATAAAAGAGGAAGTGGAAACAATGCAGTGAAAAGATCAATACCTACAAAAAAAAATGCATTGAAACAACCAAAACCATCGTAGAGCGAGATATAAACAGTAAATGAACAAAGACAATGAACATCTGCCACTATCACTCGTTCTGGAACATCCTGAGAAGACGACTATGTTGATGTATGTAGATGCTCCTGTGTGTGTTTTGAGAGATGTGTTCCGTCAGATATGCTATGATTGCGAATGTCAGATGTGCTATGATTACGAATGTGGGAATTTGAGTCGGTTATGAGATGGTTCTCTCACAAAGTTTGTATGTAAGCCGACGTGAGGGATGTTGCGCGAAAATTGAAACCTTGAGGGATATTTTTGTTCGAAAAGTGGCAAAAAAGGACATTTCACAAAAGCTAAAATTTTGAAAAATCAGACCGATTAAATTTTAGGGTGAGTAGAAAATTAGAAATAGTCATCCCAAATTAATACTTTAAACAATATTGCACTATGAATTAATACAGTGGTACCGCAAAGGCCATTGCATTCTCTCTCTCTCTCTCTCTCTCTCTCTATATATATATATATAGTGGTATCGCAAAGGCTATCGCATACTCTATATATATATATCTATTAATTATATGCAACAAATTCTAATTCTGTGACTCTCAAACTCAATACATTTGAAACCCAAAAGTGGAATACAACAGGTCAACCATCACTAAAGTGGGGAGTAACACTGGCAACAAAAAAAACTAAAAGAAAAGCTAGGTGAAACAAGGAGCATCCGACATATATAAATATAAATATATAAAATTAAAAGAGCTAAGAGAGAACTAATATGAGCGGATCGAAGTGAACAAATTTACAGTGACATTAACTAGATGCCACAGAGGGCGATAGATAGATCTAAATCAACACCATGTTGTTTGTCTTTGAATAAGTTGTTAGACATCTTAGAATATGATGATGAGATTGTGTCACTCATATCACTCGTGGAAGACACATTGCTTTTCTGGGTGGAGGGATGATGATGCAATGAGAGAGACAGTGACAATCCACCATCTTCATCTTCAACTTCTGCGTGTCTTTTCTCATTTTTCCACATTTGTGCCGACGAGTGCCTTTCATCCTCTTGCTTCGCAATCTGCATGTCAATCCATACAAATTAATCAAATACAATCCTATGTTACAAATATTTCATTTCCGCAACAATGAATGTAAATGATTGACAATAAAACTGTCCACAAATTACAATTATATATTTTCTAATGTTTTGGTATAATTATTGAAGATTGTCATCAACACTTGTATGTAACAAGAACTTAAATTCTAGTAATATTAGACAAGGCATATAGCTTTCACAAAAACTAAAAATCTTGTAAATTAATTCAAAAAAAGTTTTTACCAAAGGAAAATTTTTTAGTGAAAGAAGAAACAATACCAGCAGATAGGTCAGACCTATAATTCAATAGAAGGGCTAGCCCTAGGTAATGCTGTAAAGACACTGTTGCTTCAACATTAGTACTGTCTTTGCTGCAATGCAGTAAAGGGCCATTTTGGATTTCTATTCCACCCACCCCCACATTAAAGAAAAAAGGAAAAAGGAAAAAAAAAAATATATATATATATATATATATATATCTCCCCATCCCCCAAAGAGCTAGTGGACCACAGAACGTAAGAATTTCACCTATCAAGACCAGTTAACTTACTCATGTAAATGCTTAACAAAGCAAATTAGTAGCAATTAAGACTTGATATGGACATTTAAGAGTCCGTTTGGAATGGTTAAATCTAGAATAAAATTGATTTTGCAATTCTATTATGTCAATTACACCCCAAAAAAAAAAAAAATTGAAGTTAGAAAAATCAATTTAATGAGGCTTTCAAATACATACAACTTTAGCCTCATGCAATATCTACCAATTCAAAAAAGAATAGAGTAGACTTAAATTCAATCTCATCTTTTTGGACGGGAATGGATAGATGAATTAGAATTGGAAATAAGTTTATTTAATGTATTACCCTTATATATTAATAATAAGGGTGTAACTTGGAAGTCAACAAAAATAAACTTACACAGAGATCATTTTTATCTAAATGTCACTACCTACTTACTTTTGACAAGATTTGCAAATCTAACAATTTGATATAAAATTAAAATTTAAAAATCAATTATATTTTATTAATTATGTGTCATTCCAAACAAGGGACTTAAGTTCTATTAGGCCTACGTAGCTGGTAAAATCTCTTGGTGATTGTGTGGCTAGTAAAGTCTCTTGGAAAGGATTTAAAGAAAATGAGAGGACTGCCTCGTGTTGGGTTGCATTTTCCAAGAACAATGTCATTAGTTAAATATAAGGGGAAAAAAAAAGAAGTAAACCGAATATTTGTTTTACTAGTAAAAGTTGAAGAAACAAATGTCCAAAATATGGTACAACCTAGAGGGTAAAATGCATACAAGTACTGGTGTTATTAATAAATATATATATATATATATATATATATATATATATATATATATACGGAGAAAACTATTCACCTGTGTGTTACGTGAATAAAATGTGTAAAACCGGTTGACCTAAAAGGGTTGGAGATTCCATGCTTGAACTAGTATCGGACCATTGTCCGGATATTACAGGGGACCATGTGTGATGACATAAGTAGAAATTTAAAGCACAAAACCAACATTACACTCAATCACCAATTTAAAAAAAAAAAATAGAAATTTAAAGCACAAAACCATTCTTTTTAACATTATTTCTAGCATCCATTTTCAAAACACCAATGTGAGTCAATATTTTGAAAAACTGAACGTTGGATTAGATATTCTGCATATATACATTATGTATGTCAAAAATCATAGTGATCCAACGGTTGGTTTATAAAAAATGTCATTGTGAAAAATTATTATAATAAAAAACATCACAATTTTTTAATGTGAAATCTTACCATTGGATCAATGTGATGTTTGACATATATAACTTATATAAAAAGAGTATCTAATCCAACCCGTTGGTTTCTCAAAATATTCGAACCGCATTGGTGTTTTGAAAACGGAGGGTAGAAAAAATGCTAAAAAGAATGGTGAAGGGAACTTGACTTACAGTCTCGATCTAGTCAGCCATATGCTTATATTAGTTATGTCACTATGAAGGCCAATATATGATTGTAGTATGCATATTTTGAAAAGTTGGCTGTTGGATTAGACATTATACTTATGGAGACGCCAAAAATTACGGTGATCCAATTTCTGAATTTCAAAATATAACTATGAAAAAATGTGACTGTCGAAAAACTACCATAATTTCTCTCCGTAACATTTCTGAAAAACCAACCGTTCGATCACTATGATTTTTGGCGTGCCTGGCATGTATAAGTACAATATCTAATCCAACGGTCAGTTTTTCAAAATATGGATCACAATCATCTATTGGTTTCATGCCGACACAAGCTTATATAAGCATAAGCTGACTTGATCATTTTTGTATATATATATATATATATATATATATAGAGAGAGAGAGAGAGAGAGAGAGAGAGGTGGGTCTTGTACCTTGAGAAAATCAGATTCTTGAGCTGCAAATCCAAAAGGATTGAGATTGTAAAGATGTTGTGGCAGTGAGGAGAAGGGTGTGGATGGAGGCTGAGTCGTCTGGAGCCATCTGAAAGCAGCACCCTCCTTTATTCCCCTTTTCGCACCCTTGGTCTGCACATAATCATCAAAACAGTACGGATATGAGACTGTCTCATTTATTCCTTCCCTGCATTGCAGCTTCCCACAGATTAAACTACTCGTCTCGATTCTACTTCTGCGTACAAAAACACACCAATAACCAAACAAAAAGAATTTCAATAAAGATACACCAAACAACTGCTAAAGAAAAGATGGTGCAATGCAAATCCTTTTTGGTTTTTACTACAGTAATTAACACTTTTTTTTTATGATTTGAAAGTCTGAAAGACTATACGGCGTAAAAGGGGCTAGTAAGGTGACCTTTTTGGAGGGGGAATAGTAGTACTTGTGTTTGTGTAAACGAAGTGGGAATCTGATTCTTGAATGGGTTTTGAATTGCCCATGTCATTTTCTTCATCAACAACTCCATCGTGTTCCTCAAAACATTGTTTTCTTTGTTGGGTGGAACTCCTATCTGCCACGCGCCCACAAAGCATGCACACAAAAATTAAACATTTTAAAGGGAGAGAAAAAGAAGCTAGTTAATTAGGCTTTTAAATTGTATGACCCTCTATATATATATATATATATATACATATATATTGCTTTTTGAATCAAAACCTTGTTGAGTCCTAGGACCCACTTACGTTTTCTTGTTTTCCCTAATTTTGTCAAGATCGACCCATAAACATGCACATATATATATATGTGTGTGTGTGTGTGTGAAAACTGTAAAAAGTGGAATTTGGGGGATGTGGGTTTCATCAGAAATGCTAATATTAGAAGATTTAAAAGGATACTGTTCTTCTTCTGTTCTCATTTATTTTGGCATCAACTTTAGTAGAAAGGAGATACAATAAATGAAGTGAGGAGCACGCAGCAACTCAACTCATTTCCCAAAGATATTCAAAGATGTGAGAGTCCATAAATTTTGATTTTCAACTTGGAAAAGTACTAATAGAGGAAAGTATAGTGGAAAGTGAGTACTGTTAAATGAATATGCAAAAAAAAAATAATACAACTTTATAGTTTTGATGGGTAAGTACAAATCAAATATTGAAAGGGAAAAGAAAAATAATAACAGCAAGGAGGGAGAGGGGGGGCTGTGGCTGTTGAAAAGAGTATAGTAATGATTCTTCTTTTACATGAATCTGCAAATAATAAAAAGGGTTGGAAAGCTTTGAATACCTTGTCTGCTCAGATCACTCCTCATGCTTCTGTACATCTGCTTTGAACAAACAGAACCAAAATAAATAAATAAATAAATTTTAGAAATTCGAAACACATATCAAGATGAGAAAAATATTGATTTTAGAATTGCAAAGAAAAGAAGAAAACTCAACCTGAAGATGACTCTTCACATGTGAAATGGTGAGTCCTCTCACATCCATCAACTGAAGAACAAGCTTGGGTGTAGCCTCTGCGAAGAATAATGAATCAAAAGCACATCATTAACAATATAAAGCTGGGAAATTTATAAATAAATAATAAATAAATGAAGAAATCACAGAAAAGAGGAGCAACCCAATAATCACGAGCGAGAGAGAGAGAGAGAGAACAACTTACTGTCTTGACCACCAAGTCTTTCAATAGCATGAACAAAACAGTGATGAAGCTCAGGAGTCCATCTCAAACGAGGAACCTTTGATCTTATATACTGCCTTACTGATCCACTCCTTCCACAACTACCCATTTTCCTCTCTCTATTTTAGCTTTAATACTAAGTTTCTCTTAAAATCCAAATCTACTACTTTCCACTTGTTTACCAAAACCCCTAAAAGATTAGCCTCTTCTTTTTTCGATCAGCTTCTGCTCGATCTTTCTCTCTCTAACAGCCAACACCCTCCTTGGTGTGGCTGCTCAAAGTGTGTTCTTTCTCGGTGGTCTTTAAATCTTGTTGGAACTGTCTAGGTTTAAAGCAACAAACCATAGAGGTACAGAAAATATATAGAGGAGAGAGAGAGAAAGATCACGAGAAAAGGAAGGGACGAAGCTGAAGCCTGAAGGGGGTCTGTAAATTCCTTTGGTTCTGATTATCTGCTTCTGTTCTACTCTGCAAAGAAAAAATTCTCATCACGAGCTTCTGATCTTCCCGAAATCATTACATATACAACTGCTGCTTTGACCCCCACCTCCTCTCTCTCTCTCTCTCTCTCTCTCTCTCTTAAATTGTAAATTTGGAATAGGCCAACGTCGTCATGATCACAAAAGCCCATGAAGTATTTTTCTTCTCTACTTCATAAGTCATAATAACATGTGAAACAAAACTTATATATATATATATATATATATATATATATCCTTGCGCTCCGGTGTATAGAGTATTTTTTTTTTCTATAGGTATATACCGTATATATACATACACAAATGATTCAATCAGGAAACTTATTTTCACGAAAATCATAATGAGAAAAATTGGTCATTGAATTACATGCTATATATATGCATGTCAGGCATGCCAAGAATCACAATAATTCAACAATCAGTTTTTATATTGGGAAAACTATATTTTCAGCGCGGTGAGAATTATTCATAGTCTGTATTTTGAAACACTGAGATCGAATTATTATGATTTTTGACATACGTAACATCCATAACAAGAGTATCTAATCCAATGGTCGATTTTTTAAAATACATATCCCACAATTAATTGAAAGTCCTATGTTGAGTTTCGCGAAAATAAGCATATGTGCATAGGATCAGGATTATGTATAAATATAAGCTTATATAAAATTTTGGGTTCTTAGTTTAATGTTCTATAGGCATTTTGAATAATTGACCGTTTGATTAAATATTCTTTTTATGCATATTATGCATATATGCCAAAAATCCCAGCGATCTGATAGTCGATCGGTTTCTAAAATACAGGTGGTAAAAAATTATTATAGTTTCCACCTTTTTGGATATTGTCAAATTTTGCACAGTTTGTACGTATTTTATAAAACTGACCATCCGATCATTGCAATTTTTTATTTGGATTACATTTATGAAAAGAGTATCTAATCCAAGTATCGACTTTTCAAAATACGTATTCTATATAAACTAAAATTAAGGTCAAGTTCTCATGCAAGCCTATATATGTACTTTTTTTTTTTTTTTTTTTTGGATAATTCTATATATGTACTTACCTATAAGAAAATAAGTTTAGATATATATGTGTGTGTGTGTGTCAAAAAAGGGTTATGTACCGGTCAATGTTCTTGTGAACCGAATATCACGAATAATATGCATTCCCGTTAATGAACAACGGTGTAGTGTCTCCCTACAAAGCTCCGACAATCAAGTCAAGTTTCAAAGCAAGTAGAGAAAAATAGAGTCTAAAGATGGGGTGTGAATTACATACCTCTTACAAATGGAAAAAAATATTTCTTATATGGGCGACGAAGGGGTTTGTCATGTGGATGGCGTAGGTCGATTCCTAGGTCGGCCTCCTAGTTCATTGCCTTGTCTTCAATCGCAATTAATGGTTGACGTAAGTTGTTGCGTGGCCGTTTAATAATCTACCTTACCAGGTAATCATGTCATGCTTTACCTTGTTTGGGCCAGTTGTCAGGGCCGTCTCGTAATCATGTGGAAAGGACGGAAGGCTTCTGACCATTTTTATTGAGTGATGTTGACAGATTGGGCAGCACCTAATAGGTCGGGTATAACCTAACAAATCGGGTAGAAGTTCAATAGGTCGGATGTGGAACTTGACCCGACAAGCGTCGAGCCGGGAATCATTGCTGGTTTTTACCCTTTCCAATATGTATATACAAATACGGTGATGTTGATATAAGGTGAACCTGACATAAAGTTGCATTTCTCTGTAGAGACAGACAGTTGCAAAAGAAATTTTAAAAAATTGCCCGTTGGATTAGAATATTAGATACATCCCTTATGTTTTTCATTCCAGTTGTGAAAATTCACAGTGATCCAATAGTTACATTTGTGAAAAATGTCGCTGTGGAAAATTGTGACTTTTTTGTTTTTCAAGATGTTACCATTTTTCCACAATATGTTTGATCAAACACCGGCTGTTGGATTATTGTAATTTTTGGAGAGATTGACTAGAATGCCCCCTCCCTGAAATGTAAATCTGTAAAAATTAAAAAGAGGCTAACCCTACTCTGCAGACAATTTCCACCCATTTACTTATATACAAATAAAAAAAGGTTTTGCCAAAGAAAAAATAAAAAGATAAAAAGCGGAATTAAGGACAATTTTTAGTTTTTACGGTCTTAATGAAAAGGCAACTGTGCCCTTGTAGTGTAGGGTAAGAGCATCTCCAATGCAAAAGTCAAATTTGGCATCCCAAAAAGCACTAGTTGATGCCAAATTCTAAGCACATTTGGCACTTTGGGATGCCAAATTTGGCTTTTTGGCATCAAGGAATGCCAAAAAAGTCAAATTTGGCATTCATTGATGCCAAAAAGCCAAATTTGGCATCCCAAAGTGCCAAATGAGTTTAGAATTTGGCATCAACTAGTGCTTTTTGGAATGCCAAATTTGACTTTTGCATTGAAGATGCTCTAAACTGGAATAGCAATTGCCATTTTGTTTGTTAATAGAGGGTGACCAAAACTTAATGCACGACTCTGAATAGAACACGTTAACGTATTGACCTTTTAACCCCACCCTGCAAAACAAAGAAATCGGCGTATCCGAATAATATGAAGCGACCGTTGTTGGGAGAACTGCTAAATGTACTGCACGGTGTGGAATGTAAAATGAACTCGCAACCTGCCAAGTCACATGCCTTTCCGCTGTTTGCTGATCCTATACTCTTTTCCAAGCGCGTGGGAGACACTTCACTCGCAATAATTCCACCTCAGCACTTTCTTTCTTTTTTCTTTTTCTTTTCCTTCAATAATAAGCTCCAAAGGCATAAATAAGTGAGTGCTTTAATTTTATGTTAAGGTGTATGTTAGAGTCTTCCAAAGTACTGTAAGAAGAATTTTAGGTGTTTTATGACAAATCTAAAAATTTGATTAATTAAAAATAAGTCTGATTTATTTGTATTTCAATACTGTTTGTTAATTAAGTTTATTTTTCAATAAAGCATAAATATATATTTTTTCAAACTAATTATGAACTGATTTAAATGAGTCAATAACAAGAAATCGGACCTAACCTCCGGTTTTAAAATTTTCCAAATAGATCCTTAATTTTGTGGCAAATTTAAAATGGCACACCTTTATACAAGCATACTCACATTTTTCCATGCATTTCAGACTTATGATTTCAAAAGTTTACATAATAACACAATAAAAATTTAAAAGATTAAAAAAAAAAAAATAGAAAAAATTACAATTTGACCCATTAACTATCATCGTTTTACACTTTACCCCTATAGTTTTAATTTCAACACATTTGCCCCTTATAGTTTTGATTTGTGACACTTTTCTCCTCTTTGTTAGTTAACAAATTTATTTTTTGGCTGAAAATTCATGATAGGCTTAGTATTTTGCATATAGTATTTATTATAAATTGCTAATGTATCTATAGGTATGCTAATAAAGTTTCAAGATTTTTCTCTATATATTTTATATATTATGAATTTTATTTTTTTATGGTAAAATTCATAAAAATTAAAATATATTGAGAAAAATCATGAAACTTTTCCAATATACTTATAAATATATTAGTAATTTAGAATAAATACTGCATATAAAAATAACAAGCCTAAAACCATTTTTCAATTAAAGAAGCAAATGACTAATTGATAAGAGCGTGAAAGGTGCTACAAATCAAAACCATAGGGTCAATGTGTTTGAACTAAAACTACAAAGGTGCAAAAGTGTAAATCAGTGACAGATGAGGGGATCAAATTATAATTTTTTTTTTTTTGAAAAAATTAAGAATTAATAGATAAGGAATTTCATTATTACAAGCTTTCACGCAATTAAACAATATGAGATAGTTGCATTTAGCATAAAGTAAAATGATTTTTTTAGTGATAAGTCTCTCAAATCAGACTTGGATTCCATTCAATCCTTGATTTTTTTTACTAACCCATTAGGTCCCTAAAATTCAAATTCTAATAGCCGGTTGCCAAATTTATATTTTTTTTATGACACAAATACCCTCATAGTCAAATAAGAATATGATATGTTGGATGATTGTGTTGGTTACGTACATATTCTTGTGATTATATTCTTCATGTATTAACGTATTATTCTCTTAATTTTTCTCTAAAATATTTTGATTCTATTGGAAAGTATAAGTATGGAGGTCCTTGGGATTCTATTCTTCATATATTAATGTATTATTCTCCTATTTTCCTCTAAAATATTTTGATTAGATTAGAAAGTATAAGTTTGAACGTCGTTCTGTATACAATATATACGTCCAGGTTTTTAAAATTTTCCACATAGTGAATCACAATCGACATCAAGGTCATTCCATTAAACATATAATATAATTGCATATGTCACTTTATAAATTTCAATATTAAGTAACCTTTCTTACTGGCAAAAGTGGGTGCTAAACTGATATGTTTACCCTTTTTGGGACTTGATGTTGCATGGCCATATTTAAAACCACCATAACTTCACTAACACTAATATAACTTCACTAAAAATTCTTTATGTATACAATATATAGGTTCAGGCTTTTCAACATATTAATACTCAAAAATCCATAAAAGCACTCAAAATCAAGTGGTTCATTTCAAATATACAACACATATTCCATTACAGAAATTTATGTGTATGATTTTAAAAAAGATACATTTTCTTGGCTCAAGATTCTGCAAATAATGTATATGAAGCAAGCCGCTATGAATGGCGAGCACTCCAGTGACACAAAGCTTGAAAACATAAGTAAAATCAAAAGTTGTTTCTCTATAATACACACCGCATATGTCATTACAGAAATAAATAGGTGTATTGGTTTGAAAAAGGTACATTTTTATGATAAAAAAGTTGAAAAAATGTATTCGATGCGTGCCGTCGGGAATTGTGAGCACTCCGGCAACAGAACCGGACCTCCAGGGACAATGATGATGACTCCGGTGCCCTGAACGTTCCCTCTAGCCTACTCCACGATCAGTTCAAGTCCATTTTGTCACATAATATGGTTGTTCATCTGTACATAATTACTTTTCCATTTTAAATTTTATTTCAAATAAATTTCATCCCACCTTTTAAGGGACATGTCATATCATTTTATGGAAATCTATCCGTTTTAATTGGGATTGCATCTGTCATATGAAATTATGCTCTACATATAAAAAGGGGCATTTATGTCTGCATACTAAAATTAAGGACCTATCAGGCTAGATCTTTTTTTTTGGGACCTATCAGCATAAGCATATAAAAATAAGGACTTATAACTAAATAACCAAAATTAAAAAGGACATGTATAATTAATAAATAAGAAACTGTATGAAGGTCCCATCATTCAAGCCCAAAGTGAGTGCTCATAACAAGACAATGAGAGTGCCCTCATTCAAGCTTACACTAAAGAGCATTCAAATTCATTATGGTGGTTGGTTTTGGATTTAGGTATTTAATAATGGTTGTTGGTTTTGGATTAAAGCAAAGTTTGAAAGCAAATACATTCTCTTTCTCAAAAGGCTAGGATATAAACTAATAAATAAATAAAAATTATAACTCCAACAATAAAAAAGGATATATATATATACAAAATTCTATTACCCAAAAAAGAAGCAAGAAGATATATAAAACTTTTATTTTATTCTAATTAAGAGCACCACTAGTGCATGTTGCATACTGTGGGCCTTATAGTAATATATTGTTTAGCATCATTAATTTGTTCTTCAATTCATAATATTTTAATTTCAAAATTGGAGAAATTAATTTATTAAAATATTTAATTTTGACTATTTAAGAATCTATAATTTCAATGATTTCATGCCATATGCAATTGTTGTTGATTAGGGTGGGTGCGCAGGTTAATAAAGCTCCACCCCACCCCGTATATATCCCACACTAGGGAACCGGTCAAAAACCGGCCTATATGACATTATAACCTCGATCCATCGTCATGAGTCATACGTATATAAGCGACGCATGGCAGAGATAAGATTTGATGTTTAAAAAAAAATAATAAAAAAATAAACAAAGTCAACTATATATATATATATATATATATATATATAGATTAAAAAATAGAGCTGAACCTGAAAAGTAGCTGGACTTGGAAAAGTGAAAAATTCAAATCCAGAGCGTGAAAATGCCATGCAAAAATATCAAAGGCACGTATCTCTAGAAAACCCAATGGTAGAAACGTAAGAAAGTAGTACACGTAGGTAGGACAGGATGGTAATAAGGTATTGCCGTGGATCCAATTCTATCAAATCAATCACGTTTTCATTTTGTCATTTGTGTACTGTGGACGCGCTCAGCCATTAAGTGTAGAGACGGTGCCGACTGTTGAATAACTCGTACAACTTATACGTTTGGTATACTCGCATCACATGTAATAAACTAGCATCTTATACTCTTTTATTCCTTGGCCTTGTCAAGAATTAAGCCCCTTTTTTTCCTAAAAATGGAAAGAATTAATCCAGCCCGTTCAGATTCAAACAAACAAAAAAAAAAAAAAAAAATCCTGAATATCTTTTTTCTTTGGACATTTTACAGAAATAAACCCATATTTTATAATAATTATATAAATAAATTTGTCTTATTATTATTTATGGAAATGCACCTATGACTATAATTTTGGACAGAAATGCCCACATAAGGGGTGCAACTTGGATCGAATAAGATTTTGGGGAAATGATGATTGATCCGACCTAATTCGGATTATATGTTTTATGACCACATCTAATCCTAATTGAATTCGGACCAGGTCTGGACCAATCCAAATTTAATTCGAATCAGATCGGATTGGACCGCGGTTCTTCATTAATAAAAAAAATGAAATAAAATTTTTAAAAATAAAAATTAATGATTCACTTTGGTGACAATATATAGTGCATAACTGCATATATTAAAGGTGCATAACTGCATATATGAAAAAAAATTTAGTATGCACTTAATTCAAACCAACTTCTTATAATTAACCACAACTTTAATAAAGGTTGTGGCAATAAAAATTAATTAAGTACAGCTTGTTATCCTCTTTTTAGTTTTTACACTATTATTTTTATTTATTTATATATAAAAAATCTAAATACTAATAAAAAGATTAAAGGGATTGGTATTTTGATAAACGATCGTACGTTGGATTAGATACCCTATTTATGTAAGCCATACATACCAAAAATCACAATGTTCCAACGGTCAGATTTTAAAATATCTCGATATTAAAAATTCTATTATTTTTTAAAATCTAAGTATAATATTTTCTCCTTGAAATTTTCAAAAACAACCGTTGAATGAAATGTTCCGCCTATGTAAGTCTGCATGCAAAAAATCACATTGATCCAACAGTCAATTTTTTAAAAATTCCATATTTTGCAAAAAACTATGAGATTAAATTTGCTCAATTTAAACAATTTATATTTTCTCAAAAATCAACCGTCGAATCTATGTGATTTTTTTGCATGCATATTGTGTATACGTGGAACATCTTATCCAACGGTCGATTTCACAAAATACCAACCCCATGTTAGGTTTTGTGAAATATGGATAATAACCATATGAATATGATACACAAGTTGGATGAAACCAACATAAGAAGTTTTTCTTATGAATACATGGTTCTTGCATAAGATTCTTACTCATGCTTTACAAAATCCGACATGGGATATGTATTTTGAGAAACTGACCGTTGGATAAGATGTTCCACGCATACACATTATGCATGCAAAAAATCACAAAGATCCGATGACTGGATTTTGAGAAAACATCGAAATGTTCCAAACTGTGCAAATATAATCTCACAGTTTTTAGAAAAAAATGTGGTATTTTATAAAAAATTACCGTTGGATCAATGTGATTTTTTTTGCATGCATGACTTACATAAGCAGAACATTTCACACCAACGGTTGTTTCTTAAAATGTTACTGTGAAAATTATTATACTTAGATATTAACAAATAATAGAATTTTAAATATATATTGAGATATTTTAAAATCTAACCGTTGGATCATTGTGATTTTTGGTATGTGTGACTTACATAAATAGTGTATCCAATCTAACAGTCGGTTTATCAAAAGACCAATCCCTTTAATTTTATTTTTATTAGTATTTGGAGTTTTATATGTAAATAAATAGTAATAGTATAAAAAGAGGGTAACAAGTAAATTTATAATATTTAATTTGTTTTGTTCTGTTCTTTATTTTTTATTTTTTACTATTGTATTATAAAGGACATTTTACGTTAATAATCCTAAGTTTTTGAAATATTATATGAATGAATCCGATCCAAAGATAATTATGAAGATGAACCTATAATTGTCTTTTTTTTTATACCAAAATACCCTTCAAATGGTCAAAATTTGACTTTGACTTTTAATTTTGAACATAATCCCTAATTCCTACTTTTACATAGAATCCCAAATTTTACACAGAATCCCCAATCCCCAACATTACACATAATCCCCAATTTTGTACAGAATCCCCAATCTCTAATTTTACACATAATTCACAATCCTCAATTTAACATAGAATCTCCAATCCCCAATTTTATACAGAATCCCCAGGTTTACACATAATCCCTAATCTCCAACATGTCAACTCAATATTTAATGCCCGTTATTTCATGTCCCCTAGTAATGATGGGTTTGAAATTGGGGATTCTAGATTCTATGTTAATTTGGGGATTGGTTATCCTTTGTTAAATTGGGATTCTGTTCACTTCTAGGGATTGGGAATTTTGTAGGGATTCTATTTAATATTGGGAATTGTTAACAAAACTTTTAGAAATTTTTTTTTTGACTTTTGACCGTTTACTTGAAAAAATGGTTATTATTTTATCTACATAAGGGCATTTTGATCCAAAAAAACATATTTACGTAATTATCTTTGGATCGGATTCGTTCACGTAATATTTTGAAAACTTACGATTATTGACGTAAAATGCCGTATTTTAAATTATAATGTTACAAAAACTAAAAAAGAATCTTCCATGTTGAATATAGTTATATAATGATAATAATTTAATAATTTCAAATTTCGGATTGGACATTCAAATTGGATTTCGGATTGGACATTTAGATCGGATCGGATTACAAAAGATTAAATTTGAGGACTGGTCAAAATTCAATTTGGATTGAGAAACTTGGATCGGGACCAATCTGAAATCAATTTGAACCAGTTCCAATCTGGTCCAAATTGGCTAGATCAGATCAAATTGACCCATTCTGAGTTGTATCCCTACCACAAATACACATGATCATAAAAAAAATGTATAATCCTCGATCCTCATAAATACATATAATCCCCATAATTGCACAAAATCCCTAATCCCCACATTTCATTAGAATTTCCAAACTTGCTAAGATTCCCCAATCTTCAACCAATCTATACTAAAGTAGTTATTAAAATATTATATATGAGGGCATTTCCATCCAAAAGAAATATTTTTCGTAAATATTAATAAAGTCGGTTCATTTTTGTAATTGTTGCAAAACACGGGTTTATTTATGTAAAATGTCATTTTTTTATTCCTTTTATTATTTTTTTTTTTGTTTTTTGTTTTTTATTTTTTATTTTTTTACATAGGGGACGAATCTAAGTCAACATACAAAATACACCTACACAAAGGAATGTGGATCATTTGCTTGGATTTTGTTGTGTATCATCTAAAGTGAGCTAGAGATGAGTGATATTTTTGGATGATGTGTTAAGGTCTTAGCACCCAAGCAAACCCCAACACAGAAAAACCTAAACAGCATATTCCAACTCTTACATATAGCATTATTTAAACACATCATTTTTCCCCCAAATAAACTTCTTTAAAAAGGTCCCACATCATCTAATGATGAAGTTTCGTCACCTTCATAAGTACCATCACCCTTCTAAAAGAGTTCCTTCTATTTGATTAATGTTAAATATGACATCCTTTGAATTGCAATTTTCTGGAGGGGGTAGGATCTATCTTAAGTCCCCGACCTGTAATGTCACTATTATGGGTTCATATTATTTTAAAATAGTTAACCCCGGCCAGTAGGAGTTAAAACCAAGTACGTACATTCCACCTAACAAAGGTGGGACCTGAGACTTAGTTTCTAGGCCACAACTTTAATCATTATTTATTTTCTTTACTTTTCCCTTTTGTGTTTTTTATTATAAATATATATTGGGTTATGTTTAATATGCTTTTAAATACCGAATATACGGGGCCGTTTGGGATAGCTTCGACTTATGCTTTTAAAACAGAAACAAAAGTCTATTTAAACAGAAGCAGAAGTCAGTTGTGTTTGGAAACTGTATTTTAAAAGTGTTGTTGACACTAGAAGTGCTTTTACAATCAGTTTGGATATCATTTGATAAAGTTGCTTATAATCCTAAATTGACAATATTATCCTTGTAGAAAAGTGTTTTACTTTCCTATTTAGCAATAAAATTATAAATTATAAATAATATAAATAATAAAATTATAAATAATGAAAATAATAAAATTATAAATAAGCTAGTAAATTTAACTATGTTTCATAGAAATATTAATATAAAGGTAAGTGCAAAGGCCAAGGTTTAGACACAGAGGGAATTAATTTTTAGTGAAATTCATGCTACATGCTACAGGGACAAAGTTGGCATTTGCAAATTTCATTAATCAAAAGTAACTTATGCTTTTATGAGAAGGAGGTCCCTAGGTACTTCATCCTAAAAGCACAAATTCCTCCAAAAAAGTACGTGGACAATTTCATTTTGGAAGACTCTCTATCAATAGAAAGTCTATCGATAGATAAATTGTCTATTGACAGAGAGTGTGGCCTAGTGATAGAAGCATCACTCTGACCAAAGTATTTTTAAAGAAATTTTGATTGTCTATCATTAGAACTACTATGTCTATCGATTGAGAAGCTTGGGATAAGTTTCTAAATTGTGTAATTTCCATTTTTTAGCTAGGATGCTTTTGGTATTTCACTAGGCTTTTAGGTTAAGCTTTCTAAGCTTATTTAGGTGCAAATTTGAGAGGTTTTTAGGTTCCCACTTCTTTTGGTTACCATTTATCTCTCTTCTCTTTAGTTTTTCGCTCTTCTCTCTCCTAGGGTTTTGGATGCATATGCTTGGGATACAGATCTTCCTTGGTTCTATCCTTGTCATGGACAACTAAACTCTCTTATTGGATGATAGATGAGCCCTAAACTTTAGTGTTTTGTATTATTTATGTAACGCCCTAATCTGAGGTTATTGTCGACCGTCCCAGGTAGGTTGACACATGTCAAAACGGGGATACAATCTGATATACTCATAAATATTTCCATACTCAAGCAAAAAGATAGATATTTATATAACAAGCATGATATGAAATGAAAGTCATACATATGTCCCCGATTCACATAGTGCAATAAATACAATTTTAACAATGCATAGTAGAGTGCCAACATCCCGGCACCTGGGTTAAGTAATAAATATTGTTCTAAAACTTATACTTTGGCGATCCGCAGTTACCTATTCCTCAAAACCAAAGTCCAGAAGACTACCCAGCCAAGTACAGTAGGGAAAACGCTCTGCTCCGGAGATCTTGTTCCACTATCCTGAGAATCTGCCTGTATGAAAGGCAGTTGTGAGCGTTTGAATGCTCAGTAAGAATATAATTTTCACTAACATTGATAATAAGGATGTATATAATCATTTATAAACAAGTTTGTAATCATACATGTGGTTCAAGATATATACAAGTATTCATAAGTGATATGCCAAGAATTCATAATATAAATGACACCTGATCTCGTGAGTCAACCAATACACTTTTCATCATGTTGGCATGGCAGTAGTCTCAACCAGTACCGATATAAAGAGGAGTAGTCTCAACTATTTTTCCATTCATCACATAACCCATTTGTATCCATTCCAAACATAATATAAACAACAATATACCATGGCATAGCATCATCACATCATAAAGCAAGATGTCAATCTTGTATATTCTAACCACATAAGATTCATGTAAACCATACAATATATGCATCAATAGTTTGTAAACAGAAACTTATAGTTCATAACATGGGCACCAGCCTCAAAATATCATTATCAACGTTAGTAAGAATGTAAATATTCATACCTCAACAATTAGGTCTCCTCCAAGCCTAAATGCGTATGCAAGAGCTACGTAGCGTAATGATCTTCCTTAGGACTTCCCAAATATGAAAGAAAGGATAAATAATAAATATATCAACTTCTACTTCCCATATAAGCCAAACTAGGCTTTATACCAAACTACGGTATTTCCAAAACCCCAGCCCCAGTCTTTGAATTACAAGAAAAAATCCCAAGAAAAAGGATAACTAAGGAGGGGAAAAGAATGAAGTTAAACAAATGGATTTTTAACAAAACACATCCCATTACCGATAATGCATAGGAAACATTATCGGTAATGATGCTCTTCTGAATGCCTAGTTGAAGGCCATTACCAATAATGGCTCATGTGAACTCGCCACCTCGCGCTCACTCGCTTATTTTTGGAATTGGATTCACTATCATCGTAGATTGTAGATAACTCAATATCCTTCTCTATTTATCTTCTCTTTTATCTACTTGTTTATCATTCTCTATTATCTACTCAAGATTATCTAATCCTAATCATCTTTCTCTATTATGGGAGTCCACTTAGATTGGGTTGTGAAAAAGGAAAGGAGTTTGAGAAAAACTAGGAGTCGCCACCTTAATTTTAAGGAACAAGGAAACCATAAAAAAGAGTTTTATTTTCAATAAAACAGTGACTCCATATTTTGGAAAAAGCATGGTATTCGAATCGGAGTTGGATTCGGGGCCTAGGTTATGAGATATGAAGGTTCCAGAACGCATCCTGTAGGCACCAATCTCACCCTAATTAAAGGTCTCCTAATCACTTTTGGGCTTTATCAAGATCTTATCACAACAATCCTAATTATCTAATCAACCAAGAAAATATGGATAATAATACATAATAAATACTAATAAATAAGGAAAGAAAAAGCAAATAAAACCCTAAAGACCTTAGGAGACACAAAGTCAACCTAAGATTGGACTTGCTCCCTATTGGCTGCCTACGTACTTTACCAGTGTCCTGATAGAGATCAAAGTCCATCGTAGTTCGAATACTTAGGACTCATCCTAAGATAGGGAACTACCTTCATCTTATCTTTTAAAGTCTGCTTAGAATTCTAATATGAAGAGACCTCTTATTCAAACACAATTCTTTCTCAAAAACAATTCTTTTCTTATCCAAATTCCTTTTAAGATCGTCTCTTCTAGATTAGACTTCTAATCAAATTCTAAAACAATAATTGAGGATAATATCTTATCTTAAGGGAGTCCTAAGGAAGTGCAAACACTTCCCCTAATCTTAGGGTATCTAGAACACCTTTCCTACTTGTATCTAAACTCTAACATGAATAAGGACGCATCATAAGCATGTTCCTAAGCAAGAAAGCTAATGTAAACACAAGTCTAGCATGTAAAGGACTCTAATAATGATGCAAAAATGAACCTAACCATTTCTAGGTTGTCCTAGACTTGATTTCTAGCCTAAATGCCTAAAAATACATTAAACTAAATTAATTAAAGGATGTTTAAGCCACTGGACAACAACTTAAACATACCTAAAAACACCTTAATGTAATGCCAAAAATATGCAAAAACAATCTTAGTAATAATGCATGCTTTCTACAAGGCAAATATGCGATAATTAACTAAAAACCATACTTTCATGCTTTAATATGAACATATACCATCATGTGCATTAAAATTGAATCACAAGGGAAAAATCTTACCTTCGCAAGCTCCCTCGAACCATTAAACATTAAACCACACAAACACAATATGCATACGAAGACACTTATCCATATAAAATCATAAAAGATCAAGTTTTCACTCTATCGAACACATATAAATGCAAAGACTCTCTATGTAACTAAAAAACAATACCTAAACCATCCTAAAGCATGCTCAAAACATATATGAAAACATTCTTTTAATAAAAAATGTGAAACCATGCATTCTCATGTAGAGTCATAAGCCAAAACATGTAATAACACACAATTATCATATCTTTATAATTTTTTTTTTTTTAAAAAGGAACCTTAACATCCTAGCATACCTTCTAAACATAAATTAAACCAAAAAAATTCATCCTAAGACATGTTTCTAGTATCTAATCAATGTTATCATGCTCAACAAACAACATGGACATTGATTTTCATGTAAAAGAAGAACCTTTATGAACAACTATGCAAACTTGACTCAAAACAGAAAACTTTATGCATTCTAAACACTTCTAATATGCAATCAACAAACTAAAATCTATTCTTAAACATGCATACCTATTCTAAACATCAAATCCTACTCCTAATAATGAATATAATTAGAGGAAACTAGAACATACATTCCGAAATTACTCTAACTATGCAGAAATTCCTAAAAACCAACTATGATATGCAAAACTACATTCTACAACTAATGGGATAGATGAACATACCTTAATCCTTCTTCTTCCTTGTTCCAAGCTTTCTTCTTCAAGCTCCAATGGTCTTCAAATTCGTAGGTTGCAGTGGCTAGGGTTCTAGAGTGTCCCTAGTTCTCCTCAATCAAAGTTTTTCTCCCTTAAACTGATTTATAAGTGATGTATATATAGAAGAGGCTTCAATTTGATCAATGGTTCTCATTAACACCCTAGGGAATGATCTAAGGGTCCTAAATGAGTCTTCCAAAGTCCCCAAGGTCGAGTTAAACCCTTAAAGCTGATCCAAATAGGTTTTGGAAGAGCCCCAAGTGATTAGAACTCAAAACAACTCGAAAAATTGGCGGAATTAGGGAATTGGCTTGGGTGACCATCCCTCCTAGGACGGCTAACCGTCCGGGGAGGGTTGGTCGTCTGAGCTGCCTTTCAATTTTGCCCTATTTTGGGCCTCTTTTGACCCGTCTCGGCTGTTTTCTGCTTTTTGGGCCCGTTTCAAGTCCAAATTCGACGATTCAAGCGTCAAAACGATCGTGATTCGATTATCCATGTTTTTAGAAGAGTTTGAGGATGAAAAACCTTAACCAAAGTCAAGGGCTTGAGAGAAACCAAGCCGATTAGTTATTTTAGGCCTATTGAGCCCTTTTAGGGTTTTGAAATCCACTAACCGATTGGTTATAAAAATCATTTCTACTTCTCGAAACAAGTTTTAAAAATCATTTAAGAAAGTGTTTTAAAGCTTTTGAAGGCTTTGATTTGATAAAAGGATCGAATTCCGGTCATTCCCGATTGAAACCCTAGTCTGAGCTAAAAACGGCCATTTGGGCCTTAAGAACCAAACATGAGCCCAAAGGCTCAATGGACCTTGCCACTGATCAACTTAGCTACTAAACACACCCTAATTATCCATGTCAAAGTCTCAAAACAATCCGAGGCCAATTCGAAAGCTTTTAGGAACTTTTGTGATTCGAAGGACAATACTGCCTCTTAAGTCGCAAAAGACCTAATTACTTATCGAGCTTGACTCGGAATGATATAAAACTTAACAGGGACATCAAAAGACTTCCTAAAAACCTAATACAAAAGGAATCAAATCAATCTAACCTAAAAACCTACATGCGATAACAACCTATATCTAATTGCTCAAAAGGACACTATTGGGAACTTAGGGTTTTAGCACCCTATTTCACCTCAAATCAAAGAAAACCATTACTGACCCCTTTCGGGGTAAAAAATGGATGTCTACAGCTCCCCTCCATTATTGATAGTTCTCCATTACCAATAATGCATAGGAGCATTATCGGTAATGACACTCCTTTGCCAAGTCCAAGAAATGAGCATTACCGATAATGCAGGAGTGCATTATCGGTAATGCATGCCCAGAAAGCTGGGTTTCGGCATTCATGGAGTCCAAAACGGCTTCAAAACCCAAAAACATCCATCAAACCTCAAAATCTCACTTCAAGCTCTAGATCCAATATAAATTAACCTCTATAACCTTAGATCTAACAAATTTACACAAATCACATGGTTTGATCAAGAGATCAACCATGGATTTCATTTTAAAAACCCATAAACCCAAAACCATACACATTATCAAAACCACACCACAAATCCTCAACAAAAACCTCACATTTTACCCAAAACTTGCAAATCCAACCACCACAACATGCTACAACTATTACTTTCTTTCAAATCCAAGCTTACAAACCCAAAACCCACCAAAAATGGGTTTGAAAAAGAAAAGGAGAAGATGAAGAAACAAAAAGGAAGACCAAGCTTACCTCCTCCGGCGACGGCGAAGACAATGGTGGCAGCTCCGGCAAGATTTCCTCTTGCTCCTTCTCTACTCATGGCCTTACTCTCCATCCCTTACTTCCTTAGTAAAAAAATGAAAGAATGAAAAAGGGTTGTTGGTTTTATAAGCCTTGGGGACATATGGGGCATTTTCTAAAATGTTTATAAAGTTTTTTTTTTCTTCTAAAATACCTTTAAAATATTCAAATAAATGAAAAGTAAAAATTGGGTTTTCACAATATAATTTGGGTTAGGTTTTCTTAAGTTTTTGTGGTGATTGTGCAACTTTGAGAAGATTGTTTTCAATACAATCAAGGTTTTAATTGATTTATCTTTTAAATGTATTTGTTTTCTATGATTACAAATTCATTAGTTATGCAATGGTTCTTATCGAACATGTTTATATGAGACTTGATGGTTCATGCTTTATTTGGATGAGTTGTGCATGCCTCGCTTGACAATTCGTGCTTGTTTTGTATATTCATGATTACTCTTATTATGATGTATTAGGCTTATAGCTTGATTTGTCACTTACCATAAATGGTTATGAACCCTAATTCAATTCAATAATGCAATTTGCAAGAGTTTTGGGGGATTTAAACAATCCAAGGCTTTTATCCATTTGAATTTCATTTACAATTTATTGCTTTCTTTATATTTTATGCTTAAAAAAACAAATCAACCAATTGATATGTATTCTTTAACTAATTTAAGACTTATCCAAAGATTTTATACAACTCAGCATTTGATCCCTATAGACGATACTCGTGCTTAATCGCTATTCTCAATGGATTGAGGTTAAAGCATGCAGTTCTTTATGAAATCAAAACGAATTTTCTCAAGGCTGTAGGCTATTTTTGGGATCCCGAGCTTTATGTTTTTTGCCTCAATAATGACGAGATATGTCCTATTTTTGAAGAGTTTTGTGCTCTTTTGTCAATTCAACCCGATGACCTTTCATCTTCCCAACTATTCGCCGATGTTACTTGCAAACTTTGTCTTATTTACTTGAAATAACACCTCAAGAAGCTTCCATATTTGTTCGAAATGGTCACGTTGACCTAAGGAAGCTAGCAATATCCTTCTTGATTTATGGAAGTGGGTGCTTGATCTTAAATGTGATGCTTAATAATCCCAAGCGTAGGATTAAATATCGTTAAGCATAGTAATACATGGGAGAACCCATGGTCATTTCCATAGGGATTGGATGTGAATTCAAGGGAGAATTCTTAGGTGTTGCTACCCAAAGAATGAAAATAAAGTGTAAAAAGCAATGGTTGTTGTGAGTGTGGAGAGGTATACAATTAACTAAAATAACTATATTAAAGGAAAAGACAATGAAATGTAAATGGTTGGATTCTTCGGTTTCATTCCATCCACAACTAAGGAACATGAATTTCTCACAAGGATTTCTCATCTAGGATCCATTGAATAATGGTTTTTGATGGGAGATTTAACTTTAAAAGCATTTGGAAAGGAATTTTCATTTAGGATCCATTGAAGAATGGTTTTTGATGGACGATTTAGCAATAAAAGCATAATGGTGTTGAATGGAAATAAACATTCTCTTGAACATTTCATCAAACACTTGAAGTGCATATAATTTCAAGCACTACATGTGCTAAGCATGACTTGTCTACACATAGTCAAGAAGATATAAAACCAAGAGGGTTCAAATATGAAAGCATTTATAACTATTCAAACAAAAAAATACAAAGAAAATGAGATTGAATAATGAAAAATACTCAATGAGACATTTTAGCAAGCACTTGGAGTGCATATAGTTTAAGCACCATTTGTGCCAAGCCAATGCTTATCTAAAAATAGTCAAGCTTGTCTAAAAATAGTCAAGTGATACAAAACCAAGTGGGTTCTATAAATAAAGAGCAATTAACAACATCCAATAAACAGTTATAGCACAAAAATGGAGAAAATCATATTACCTTGGTTATGGGGTGGAAATTCACCATAGAATCCAACCTTGAGAACCTAGAACTCCATTAAAGCAAGTAAACAAGAAATAAGTGTAGAAATAAAGATCATAAATGCAAAAAAGATGAAGAGCAACTTGCTAGATTACTTATAAACTGAAAATACAACGTTTAACAATCAAATGGAAGATTAAACAACCTAAACTAAAGCTTACAAGTGAAATGAAATAAAGGAAATGCAGAAATTTACTCTAAAACAACCTAAAATAAGCTAATCCTAACCTAGAAATGAAGAAGAAGAAGAAACTAATCCTAACCCTAACTAAAACTAAGAGAACTCCTAAAAATTGGTTGAAAAATGCTAGTAAATAAGCTTCCAATTCATGCCCTAAAGTTACAATGAATACCCAAAATACCCCTCACTAAAGTTGGAAAATACAAGCTAAAAATGCAGACGGGCAAGGTGTATCAGTACCTAAAAATGAGGTACCAGTACCTCATTTGTTAGCTTCATTAAAATGCTTTCAAAAACTTTGAAAATGCATCCGACTTCAAATGCTTGTAACTTTCTCGTCCGGAGTCGGATTTGGATGATCTTTATATTCTCATGAAGCTTGAGAAGTCTACTTTCTAATATGGTAGTCTCATGGTCTGATTTCAATTTGGAGAGAAGCAAGTTTTTTGAAATACCCAGATTGGTCAGATTTTGCACTTATTTGCTTGATATGCTCCTATCTCCCAAACCACTTAGCCATTGGCTTTGATATTTGATATATAGCCTCTAGACATACTTAGAAGTATTTCACACAAGACATATAACCTTTGAAGACTTCTAAGGCTTGACCCCAATCTACGACTTTGCATGCTAAAAGCATCAATTTTATTGTATTTTACCTACAAGGCATGTAAAACTAAGAAAACATAAAAAACACATATTTACTAATAAAAATTGCTCAAGTATGCACAAAATGGTAGAATAATATATGAGAAATATGCAAATATATTATGCAATTAGTGGGAATAATTCCTATTAGGTTTTGTGTGTTGGCATGTTTCGTTTTAAAACTTGGTTTAGGTTGTATTTTCTATAATGTGTACTGTTGATCTATCATGAAGCTTGATTGAAGCCTCTAAATCACCATGGACTAGGAAGGTAAGTGACTTAAAGACCTATTTGACTTTTTTTTAGGGGATTAGATGGTTGGTTATAGACCTTGAAAAATATCAATAAAGTCAAGATTAATTCAATGTGGGGTTTGTATTGATTCAAAAGGCAAATTGTATGCTAAAATTGGAATTTAGTCATTTTAGATTGATCCAAAGTGGTGCTGGATCCATCCAAAATACTGGAAATCCAAAACTGGCAAACAACAACCTTTTGGATCAATCCAGGATCACAATAGATCGATCAAAATCCTATATTTTGTCAAATTTCACATACAGAGACAATTTGGATCGATCCAAGACCACATTGGATCGATCCAAGTACAGGAAAAATCAAAAATCAATTTTTACTGTAAATTTACTGTGATGACTTATGAGGATGTCACTAGGGTGTACTTAGGACTATAAATTCATTCTTTTCTCATCATATAGGGTAAGAGAGCCTCCAAAAATCTGTGATCTCATTGAAGGATCATCTATTTTATTCCATCCAATTCAATAGATATTGTGCAGAACTCAATTGTGATGGATTGTAAACCTTGAAAACTACCATTAATCATTCACGGTGATAGATCTTTGTGGAGATTGGTGAGTTGTCTTCGTGGAGATTGAAGATTACTAATGGCTCTTGGATGACGAATTAAGAGTGAAAACCAAAGAGTTGGTTGCTGAGCAAGCAATGGAGAAGAAGGACTTATGGAGTTGAGTTGAAGAGATCTTAGTACATTAGGTCTGGGATTGGTGTGAGTATGTGTATGGTATAATATCAGAACTTCTTATTTATAGTGGATTGCTATGATTCTCCCGTGGTTTTTTCCTAAAAGGGTTTCCACTTAAAATCTTGTCTTTCGTGATTTTATTTTTTATAGTGTTTTCAGTATATATATATAGATTATCAAAAAGGATGGAATGATATCTACGTTGATCATATATCCATCTTGATAATCTTGTTGTCTTGTGATTATGTTGCAATCAAGGTGTTTGTGATTAGTTCTAAATAACTGTTTTTAGTACATTTCATGTATGTAATGGTCATGCTTCTACGATTTTTTTTAGTTGGCTTAATCAATCAATCTAGATCTAGGGGGTTAATTAATTTTCATTTCCTTTTCGAAGCCCAACAACATATATTGGCCATCTGTTTGATAGGATGATTCTTTATCTCCATTTAAGGGCATACTCATGGGATGGAAGCGGTTACTCCATATTTGGTGCAATGGGACAAGTTAAAATGGAATATCATGTTGGTTACTACTCAGGTAGTTAACACAAATGGGCCTTTCAAGGTGAGTAAGGATTGTTAGAAGTGTGCCCTAAAACCAATTAGTAGGTTGTTATTAGGGAACTTTAATTTCATTTATGTTATTGTATGAATCTTATTCATCTATAGAATGGCTTTTATATTATCATGTAAACTTGTGTTATTTATAACTGTTCATGATAATGTCCTTGAATAGCATGATAGAGAATTGTATCTCAAGTGTTGAGATAGAGAGACATATGATTCTCAAGAACATCTATTCTAGATATGTTCCTGATCATAGGTTTATTTATTTGGGCGATAATAAACCGTTAAGATTGGCTCAGGTTATACTAGCTCCAATGGGAGGATGGTGAGTCTCAAGCCATCCGTGTAGAGACACTATAGTAAACCTGTGGGTGCTTGTTAGAGAACAAGTACACTGAACGTGACCAATATGAGTACAGCTTATGGAGAAATATTTGAATGTCAAAAGCTGCTCATGTGTATAGTCACATTTGTAATCCTCATACCTGAGACACCACTGGTTATCTTATGTATGAATTACTAGAGTTTGATAGTATTTTGTACACCCTTAATCATGAGGATGTAATCGGTGCTCAATGGCTTTAGTAAGTTGTATATAAAGATAGGTGAGTGTGCAATAGGGGATCACCACCCTTAATATCAAAGGGAGAATGTCACAGTTAATTCACAAATAATAACTCAATGAAGTCTTTGGCCAAAGCAGAAGGTAACCAAGGAAAAGAGTTTTCATGGGTTAACCTAATTGAGTTTATATTTTGGTGAATGGCTAACACAGGATTAAGTTAGGGTTTGACATGAATCCATACCCGAATAACTTAATCATGACATTGTTTGGTGAAGGATTATTTATTACACGAAGGGTTCATTTATATTTGTATATTCACCCACACCTAGGGCACGTCATGATATGTTGCTAGATGTCACTCATGACTAGTGTAGGCCTAATGATAAGTGTTATCATTGAGGGCAAAATTGGAATAGTTTCAATTGAACCAAAAATAGAAAGTTTCTATTTTGGGAAACATGCGATGTTCCCGAGCCACTACTAGGTTGGGGTGAACCCAATGCGTCACACACATTAAAGCTTAAGTGATCTTCTTGAATTTGTGAGAGGGGATATTCTAATTTGTGTATAAGTTTAATCCTTATTATTAAGGGTTAATAATTAAAAGGATTAAGTATACACTAAACTAGGATAAACCTATTCTTAAATGGTGTTTGGTCATGCTAGCACTAGTAACCAAACATCATTGAAAGAGGAGAGAGTCTATAAATAAGAGGGATAGGCCTAGGGTTTCATAATCCAACTCATCAAAGTGAGCCCCTCTCTCTCATTGCTGCCACTCTCTCTCTCCCTCTCAAGCTTGCATTCTCTTCAAGAGTTGTGGAGATCAAGGAGTTCAAGGAGTCTTAGGCTCGTGTGGACTTCATTGGAGGCTTCCATATTTTTGGAGCTCGAGGTTTCGTGAGGATTCACGGCAAGGATTGGAGGATAGCATCTACAAAGGAACACAAGTAAGCTTTAATTAATGTTTGATTAATTGTTTTGATTCGCTTTTATAGTTTGAGTTCGATTCTTGGATGAATATCAATGGGAAATTTTTATTGTTTACATTCCGCTGCGTTCCCATGGCATATTCTTTCAAGGATTACAAGCTATGGTTATTTTGTAGTTTAGGGGCTCGCGGGAATGAAAGAAAGGCTAGGATTTTGGGCCTTATTCATAACCGTACCATTCATTTTCAACACATGGTGCCATTTTATCACTTCCGTCGAATGAGTCACATGCAAGATTTTCGAAGAGAGAATATGAAGATAATGATGGAAATGCCTCAATCAACAAGGCTAGAAGAATATAGAAATAAAAGTATCTACGAATATATATGGCATGTAGATCATTCAAAAAGATTGCTAGCTTTTATGGATTAATTAATTTCAACCTCGCAAGAATTGGACCGCGCCCAAGGTATTTTTATGGGCTGCCTACATAAATCACTTTTGATACATATTTCCGCTAAAACTTTGTCAACATTTTTTCATAGATTTTTTTAGTGAGTCAGGTCCTTGTAGTTCAAGGAATCAAATAACTTTTCTAATGCTTTAATTTTTTTCCTAAGTGGCCTTTTCATGTTTTCCACTTAGCGAGGCCTCTTTTGCTCTAACTTTTGCTTAAGTAGTCTTTTTAAGTTTTCTACGTAGCGAGCTCTTTTTTTTTTCTTCCTAAATGTGATATTTCTTCGACTAGTCCAAGTTGGTAGGCTGTGAGAACTTATTTCCATCCATATCCATAAGGCGCACAACTCTGTCTAAGAGTATCTCTTTGATGATGTAGGGTCCCACCCAACTCAGTTTGAACTTGCCTCTCGAATCGTGCATTGGTGCTCGGATTTCTTTCAAAACTAGATCACTTTTCTTCAGTCCCTACTTCTAACTTGATTATTGAAAGCTCGTGCTATATTTATTTGATAACCTTGCACATGGTTAAGGCTGCAAATGAGCCGAGCCGAGCCGCGCATGAGCGGCTCACAAATGCATTCGATAAGGGTTCGGTTCAAGTTCATTTATTTAGTAAACTTGCCAGGCCCAATCAGACCTGGGCTTGGCTTGTTTATGTTCGCAAAAAAGGCTCATGAACAGGCTTGCAAACATGTTCGTGAATAAGGCTCATAAACAAGCTCGTGAATATGCTCTTGAACAGGCTCATGAATAGGCTCATGAACAGACTCTTTCTATCCTTGTTTTTATCCTAAACTCCCACATATAAAAAATATGTAAAAATAAAAATAATTTTTTATTTTACACACTCTTTACATTTTTTAATATAAAAAATAAATTAAGTTAAAATTAATTTTTATTTTACATCCACGATCTAAGAGATGAGTGATAATTATTTTTAAACTGTTTGAGAAGAGATAAAATGGTTGGCCAAAGTTCAATTACCTTAAATAGGAAATTATAATATGTGAAGAGATGATTTGAACATAATTATAAAGAGATAAGTATCTCTCCAATAGTGATTTTAAACAAAGCTAGTGCAAATCGGTTTCATAGTAATTAAGATTTATTAAAATAAAAGATTCAAAATTTGTAAAATACATAATCCACCATTGGATTGAAGAAACTTCTTATGAATGTCATGCTTGCCAAAAATCATAGCGATCCAACAGTCGATTTTTGAAAAAAAATGCCAATGTGAATAATTGTCAGTTTTATTCTTCAAAATATCACAAATCTTCCATAGTCATTATTCAAAAACTAACCGTCGGATTGCTACGATCTTTTGCGAACATGTCATTCATAAGAATTTTATCTAATCCAACGGTGGATTTTTCTAAATCTATTATACATTTGGCTCTACAACTTCTACTCAAGTAACCTCATGCAATAGTGTGTCAGGTGCACCTTGTAATCGAAGAATTGATCTAGTCAGTGCTACTTGTTGTGCTACATAATTCAAATATTCTTATTAATTTTTTTAAAAAATTATTATTTTAATGCCTGTAAAAAACTGTTAATTGGATTGTTATGATTATTTGTGAGCATCGCATTCATAAAAAAATTATCTAATCTAACTGTGAGTTTTTGTAAATCAATTTTACAATTGGCTCTTAATTTATTATCTTAATGCATGTAAAAAAATTGTAATAATTGTCATTAGAAAAAAAGAAAAAAAGAAAAAGAAAAGGAAAGAACACCGATTCTGTTATAAATGGGGCTATAAGGAATCAGTAACCATAATATGGGAAAAAAAAAAACAGAACTAAACTAAAAGGAAATAAATGTTTAATGGGGCTGCAATGAATCATTGGCATAGTAATAGGAAGTCCCACATCGAATAGTTACAAGTAGCGTTTGAGGACTCAAGGCTATAAAAGTAGGTTGTGCTTTTGTCATTTTCAGTGTTTGGTGGACTTGCTTCTTATATGCGAGCCGAGCCCAAGCAGAAAACAAGATTCTTATCTTTATATATTAGCGAGCCAAGCTCAAAAATGAGAAAAGAAGCTATTGCTTATCAAGCTTGATCCGAACCTTAGCTTAAAAATGAGCCAAGCCAATCTTAAGTTTGAGAATTGTATTATTATTATTTTTTTAAACGAGCCAAGCCAAGCTCGAGCTTGAAAAGCATCTCACGAACTGAGCCAGGCTCGAGCTTGAAAAGCATTTCACGAGCCGAGCCAAGCTTGAGCTTGAAAAACATCTCACGAACTGAGCTTGAACAAGAAAAATGAGGCTCATTTCGAACATGAGCTGAGCTCAAGCCTTAGGATTTTTTCATGAGCCGAGCCCAAGCAGTCTAAGGCTTCGTTTGGCTTGGCTCGTTTGCACCCCTACACATGGTACATGGCTCAGAATCATCTTTCATCTAACAGTGATAACTCTTTATAGCTGTTCTTTGCCACAATTGGCTTTCCATGATCACCCTAAGTGAAGGGACCTTAAGTTCAATTGGTAGGACTGCTTCCATACCATATATTAGAGAAAAAGGTGTAGCAGCTAACAAAAACCTTATCGAAGTACGGTAATCCCACAATGCTAAAGGTTACCCCACAACGCTAATGGTAACTTCTCGTGCCAATCGTTGTAAGTATCTATCGTCTTTTTCAGAATGGTCTTGAGGTTCTTGTTAGTTACTTCAACAGCCTCATTTGTTTGTGGGCGATAAGGAGATGAATGATGATGACAGATATTGTACTTTTGGAGTAACTTTTCGGTTTCTCTTATGAAATTCTGCTCATTATCTAAAGATAAACTTGTGAGGTACCCCATATCGACAGATGATATTTCTTTGTATAAACTTGGCTACTTGTTTGGCGTTCAGTGTCTTGTAAGAGACAGCTTTAACCCATTTGGTGAAATAGTCAATGGTTACTAGGATATACTTATGACTGTTAGATGCTGGTGGAGTAATCCTGCTAATGATGTCAATACCCATATTGCAAATGGGCATGGCAATGACATTGTGGTGAGTGGCATTGACAGTTGATGTCTCCCATTTGCAAACACTTGACATTTGTGACATCTCTTGATGTATTAATGGCAATCTTTTTCCATAGTTGACTAGTAGTAACCTAGCCTCATGATCTTCTTGGCTAACATGTATCTATTTATATGTAAAGCATCAGCCCCTTCATGTACTTCTTGAATGATACGCTCGACTTCCTCTTTTGTTATACATAGGAGGTGAATACCATCATATGATCTTCGATATAGCTTTCCTGAACATAAGATGTAGCGACTAGCTAGTCTTCTCAACATTTCGCGATCAATGTAATAAGCATCTGTAGGGTACAATCCCTTTTCTAGATATTATTGAATGTTATAAAACCACGAGTTCCTGTCATTTAGTTCTTCTATTCTCATTGCACAACAATAAATTGGCTTTTTTTGAGAATCGATAATTAAGGGTTTGACACCTTCTTCTTCTGGGATTTCTACCATGAAAGCTAGAGAGGCTAAGGCATCTAAGAACTTATTCTTCACTCGGCATAAGTAAAAAAAATCAATTTGATGGAATTCTTTCACCAAAGTCTCTAAATAAGCATGGTATGGTAGTAACTTTATATCTCACATCTTTCATTCTCCTCTTATCTGACAAATAGTTAATTCAGAGTCTCCATAAACTTCTAACTTTTCTACCCCCAATTCGAGAGCGGATTCCAAAGCTAGGATACAGGTGATCGTGCCAAACAAGGGAGGTTATCCTTGTTTACAATCAAGATTTAAATTTATTAAGTGACTCGTGCTTGTAACCTTAATTCGTTGAAATATCGATTTAGCACGGGTGTTGAGCCACAAGGATTAAAGGTTGAGTTATGAGAAACTAAGCAAGTTCAATTCTAGTTAACGAACAATTCTTGATTTGATGAATGGTTGTTTAAATTAAAGAATATAAAACAAATAATAAAAAACCTTAGGTTTTCGAATTCACTTAACTCGCATCAATTGCATTAATAAGTTTGATTAGGGTTTATGAATATCTATAATAATGATGGTTTCGACTACAAGAATAAGCCATCAAAGATAATCATGCTTATATGAATCAAGCATGAATCATCCCTTTAAGGCATTGACTGTCAAACGAGAATGCACAATCCATCCAAGTAGAGCATAAACCATTTTACTTCACATACACATGTTCGATAAGTACCATTGCACAACAAATATAACTGCAATCACAGAAAACAACTACATTGATAAATAAAATCATTGAAAACCAAGTTGCATGGAAGCAACATCCTTAAATTTGTACAATCATCACAAATATACAAAAACACCCAAATCCAAACCTATAAATACAATCAAATGGAGAGAAACTTCATCTATTACCCAAGAGAGAAACCTAGCCGACCATAGTTGGAGTATAATCACCAAGGTTCTTCATTCCTTCCATGTGCAAACCAAGAATCCCAGAGAATGGTGAGAGAGAAGAGAGATAATCCAAAAGCTAAGGTGTATATGAAGGTAAGCGAACCCTTTCTCAGTCTCAAAAGGTTGCTTATATAGGTTAGAAAAACCCTACAAGCTGGTCCCCCACGGTTCTTGAAAGGAAATCGATGGTAAAGGATTCGCAGCGGAAGTCATGCAATAATTTTTTTACAAAGAACTGAATCCACCATCAAAGTCCAGGCAGGATTCGATTAAGCATCGGATCATGATTTTACAAAGTAAGAACATAAATAAACTATTTAAATACATACTTACATGAAGCTATTTTGTTTTTGTGATTGACGAACCCGAGCTCCAAAAGGATGAAGCCTCCAACAGTATCCACACGAGCACAGCACCCTTCGAATCCTTGCAACTTGTCAACACTTGATGAGAAGCAAGCTAGAGAGCTAGTGGGGATTTCGGCCAGGAGAGAGAGGGAGTGCAAGGGGACGGCCCTAGGGTTCTACACTTCTCTTAACCTCCACTTCATGATAGCTAGAATTGCATAGTGCTAGCTTGACCCATCACCTCATATTTATAGGTAAACTTCCTTTTATTTGCTATTCGGTCCTTTCCCTATTAATTTTTAATAATAAAGACCAAATTAACAATAAATAGGAATATTCTGCTCTCTTTAATTCAAAAGACCCTCTTATGCTCTATTGTGTGTGACCCTTTGGGTTCACCCCAACCTTGCAGTGGACAGGGACATCTCCATATCTCCTAAAATAGAAACTTTCTATTTTAAGGTTCAATTGGAACGATTCCAATTATGCCCTCATTGATAACACTCTACCAATAGGCTTTCACTGGTCATGAGTGACGTCTAGCATTGTGTCATGACGTGCCTGTTAGAAGTATGCCCTAAAACCAATCCTAAAGGGTATATTGAGTTT
>JAESVK010000135.1:1360726-1381785 GCA_017140935.1 Hamamelis virginiana
ATGAATAATAATAATACATGAATCAACTTTATGTCCTAAATTACACCGGTGAGATTGGCTATTAGGGCGTATTACTAACAGTTCCCTGTCACTACTAGGTTGGGGTGAACCCAATGGGTCACACACATAAGGGCATAAGTGATCTTCTTGAATTTGTGGGAGGGGAATATTCTAATTTATATAAGCTTAATCCTTGTTATTAAAGGTTAATAATTAAAGGGATTAAGAATATAAATAACAAGGAAATTACTATACTATATGATGTTTGGTCAAGCTAGCACTTGTAACCAAACATCATTAAAAGATGAGAGGACTATAAATAAGAAAGGAGAAGCCCTAGGGCCGGCCACTAGTTTGTGTGCCCCCTCATCTAGCCGTCTCTCTCTCTCTTCCCTCTCTAGCTTGTCATCCTCTTCAAGTGTTGAGTGGATACAAGGGATTCAAGAAGTCTTAGGCTCGTGTGGACTTTCATTGGAGGCTTCCATACTTTTGGAGCTCGAGGTTTTTGCGAGGACAACTATCAAAGGAACATCAAGTAAGCTTTATTTATTGTTTTTAATTAAAGTTTGATTCGATTTATCGTTTGAGAACATCCTATGGATGAATGCCATGAAAAAGTTTTGTTTTTCACCTTCATCTGCTTTTCTAATCGGCATTCTTTCAGTGGTATCAGAGCCAACTCAAACCATGATTCGAATCATGAATGACATAGCATGGCATGTATTAAAAAGTGTTTTAATTAATTTGGGGATTTGAGAAATCACAATTGATGAATCCGGCCCTATGGTGTTCTCACCTTTATGTTTTGTTTTTTAATTATTGCAACTTGTTTTTAATAAACCTTGATGATGAATGGTCTTAATAGGGGCTGCCATTGGGGTTTAATCACTTTAGTTAATTACGGCTACAAGGGTTTAAAGAAACCCTAGAGTGGCGGCTCAAGCTTGGGGTTGAAATTAGGGTTTATAACCCTAATATGAATTTCAGATTCAAAGGTTTTAAAACCTTAACTTGTTTTGGTCATCAAGGGTTTATAACCCTAGCTTTGTACGGCCATTAATGGGTTTAGAACCCTAGCAAGATTCGGCCATGGTGTATGCTTAGTGAAGAAGATGACAACATCATAATAGGAAACCTAGTTTGACTAGGAATCCCTAATTAAACTAGTTTCCTATTAGGAGTTTAATTTCCTATTTTGTATGGGATACTAATTAGGTAAATTCTAATGAGATTAGAAGTTAATTAATTAGATTAATTAATAAATTAAGTGGCTGCAATTAGAGTTTTAGAAACTCTAATGATGATGAGGAAAGTTTCCTATTTCAAATAGGATTCTAATTTTATACTTTCTTTGATAGTCAAAGCTTGTGATATTTAGAATCCTTTTGGAAATAGGAAAGCCTAATATGATGACTATATTTTAGGGTTTATGAAATCCTAAATATTTATTTTGATTATATTTGATTCTTGCAATTTTAAATGATCAAAATTGAAAACCCTAAAAACCCTAACTCTCTCTATGCTCACGGCCACACTAGGGTTGCCAACCCTAATGTGTCACGGCCATCTTATGGCTTTTAGTTTTGTTTTATTATCTTTACATATTGTTTATTAAATTTTAAATGATAATAAATTATTTTGAAAGCATTTTGAAATTCAAAAGAGTGAAGAAATAAACCAAAATGATGAAATTAGGTTTTGGAAACCCTAATTGCCAACTTGAGAGTTTGGAATTAAACAAGAGTTGTTTTAGCTTTTTAATTTGATTAAAATGCATGGGGGTCATCTCTATTGATATATTGAAATGTCCTAAGTGTTAGAACATGAAAATATATTGATATGATATTATTTATATAATTTTGAAAGTCAAAACAGGTTGCTGTTTTTCTGGGCAGCAACCTAAACCAAATTGTAAAATGTTTAAAAATTGTTTCTACAAGGTTTTTTTTACAACTAGCCACTTATGTACTTCACTAATATAAGGTCTTAACTAAATGTAAGAAGAGTTCCCATGATTTATTTTGAATTTTAGATAGCCGCATTAAGCATTTTGTGACCGATACTCAAATCTGTCACGATTTGGAATTACAGTCACAAATCGCTTTAAAGTGATATCAAATGTTGGAATCACTCAATGAGACCCCTGTCATTGGAAAGAACACTAAATATTCTAGTGAAATGAAGTGTTATTGAATTTTAAAAATTGTTTTTAAATAGGGCAAATTATTATTGCAAAATAGGGGCTAATTCTTGGTGTTTTGAGAAAACACTAAAGTAAAGAGTTACTTAATTTTAATGTGATTAAAAATGGTTTCTATTTTCATGAGATGTTAAATAGAATAAAACATGATTAATATATGCCATTGCCATTTATTACTTGCCATTGCCATTTATTACTTGTTCCTTTATTGCTTTAATTTATACGATGGGATTGTTTAAATTAAAAATGGAAGGTTATGGACTTAAAGACCAATTAAATGAGATGTGATTGGCCGCATCAGATGTGTTTTCTTTTATGAGTTGTAATTTAAAGTTGTTTAAATTATTGGTGATGTAGTTTTAATTAAGGCTTGCATGCCTTCTCAGTTTCCTCTCAAATGTATTCCCCTATTCCATTATACCCTTTCTTTGTTTATTGTAATTGTACATTAAAGATCGAGAAGATACGTGGTGGACCCAAGGATGCATGGAGCAGTGGGAGGACAAAGAGAAGACCTTGAGAAGCTCTTTTCTTTTATGTAATAGTTACAACTTAAAATTGTGATCACATTACCCACATTAGACATATGGCTCAATTAATGGCTCTAGTTGGGCCCAACCTTAAAAGTCCATTAACTTTCCATAAGGCCCATATATATGTTAGATGTATGTTTTAGGGGCTCATTAACCATATTACTATATGTACTTAATGATAATGTCCCCTTCCTTAATGGACAATGGGAGTATCATTAAAATACTAATAATAAAGAATGGTTAATAAATTTATATATGTGATATATTTATGCATGCAATGCATGTTTAATATGATGAGACCATAAAACCCCTCGTTTTCAAAATTAAATTGTAAGGAAGAGGCATACGAGTGCTTTATCCTAGCCTCCCACCATTACAAAGTAAGTGGATTCTTATGGTGGATGTGTTCGGCTGTAGATATGCGGGAGCCCATTCATCCTGAGGGTTCATGCTGCTTTGTTACATATTGGATATCATGAGGTGCGATAATGGTACACTCCAAGAACCTATTATGTGAGGAGTGGAACATTCAATTGACCATACTCATGTGAATGGTGGGTGTGATTTAACTAAAGAGCACTATCCAAGAACCTATTATGTGAGGATACTGCAATTTAGAGGCTAAAGGAAGGTTGGAAATTGCTTGAGAAGCATTGAGTAAAGAGTTATCCACCCCTTTGGATTGGTGGTCCAAGAACCTATTATGTGAGGTCCACTAGTTCAAATGGGACCCCAATCCCCATTAAAAGTTCTATGTTGAATTCTCGAATCCTATTGAGGGTGTATGAAATTTGATAAAATAGTGGGAGACACTATAAAACTAAAGACCAAGTTATTATGGTATTAAATGAAATATATTAATTATCTATTACTTACTTTTGTAGATATCGTAATGGTTTTACTTAAACCAATATCTGAAAAAGATCATGACTACTGTTTGACTGAACTTTGTAACAATAAGATGCTTAAAGAATTGTGAAGTGTTCCTGATTCAGGATACTATTTATCACTAAGCGATGCTTCCTCTTGGGTATTAGATACCAGGGCTAGTTCTCATATATGTAAGAATATTGAAGAAGTAAGAGAAAGCATAAAATTAAGTGGAGATCAAGTTACCCTTCGAGTGGGAAATGGAGCAAGTGTTGCTGCATTAGCTGTTGGGACTTGTGACTTAAACCTTCCATCAGGATATGTTATGAAACTAGAGAACTGTTTGTTTATGCCAGGAATAGTAAACATTATTTCTGTTTCATCCTTAACTTGTTCTGGCTATGAATTTGTTTTCAATAGGGATAGTTGTACTATTTCTATTGGGAATAAATCTATTGGTTCTGGAATATATCTAAATGGTTTATATTTCTCGAACATGGATGGTAGTGTAAACTGCTTAGAGAATAGACATGATGCTAAAAAGCATAAAAGACCTCGAGATGAGAAAGACTCTACCTATGTATGGCATTTGAGATTAGGTCATATTAGTGAGGAGAGGATCAATAAGTTAGGAGAGGATGGGCAATTGGGCTTATATGTACTTGTACCCTTACCTACTTGTGAATCTTGTCTCATGGGTAAAATGACCAAATCATCTTTTTCTGGTCACAGTGAGTAGAGATGTCAACGGGGCGGGTTTAGGACGGGTCACCCCTTTCCCAACTCCGTCCCATTTAAGAAAACGCCATCCCATTCCCGTCCCAAACCCGTGACGGGTCAGGATTTGGAATCCCATTCCCGTCCCAATTAAAAGACCCCATCCCATTATCGTCCCGTCCCATTTACTATTTTCTTTCTACTTTTCTCAATTTTCTCAATACCTAAATAAATTACAAAATACATCGATGAACATTAAAGATAATTGTTACTTCTAAGAGCAAAATAAATTAAACCCCTTAAGGGGCATGATTGAAATTTCATTTTATTAAGGAGAAACTTAATTGTATAATACCTATAAAATAAATATAATAAAAATACATAAACATATATAATCGGGGCGGGGTGGGTTTTTAAGCCCTCATCCCAAACCCTATAGGGTTTTCAAAAAAAAATCCCAAACCCGCCCCTAACCCTATTAGGATGATCCCAAACCCTTCCCAATAGGGGCGGGGTGGGGCGGGTACTTGGATAAACCTGCCCTGTTGACATGCCTAACAGTGAGAGGGCAGGAGACATACTAGGCTAATACATTTTGATGTATGTGGACCTTTGTGAAAGGAATATTCGAAACAACATGGAATCGCAGCGGAAGACAAAATAAAATTTTTAAAAACATGAATTCATGATCGAATATCCTGGCAGGATTCGAACAAGCATAGGGACATGAGATAAACAAATAAGCATATATATTTATCAAACATAAACTATACTTACTTGATGAGCCTTTCAATTTGCAATTGATGACCTCGAACTTCAAACGTATGAAGTTTCCAAAAGTATCCACACGGGGTAAGATTCCTTAAACCTTCTTGTCCTTCACAACTATTGAGAAGACCCAAGCTTGGACAGGGAGAGAGAGAGGACGACTAGAGAGAGAGAACCCTAGGATGAATGCTTGCACACGGCCCTAGGGTTCCCCCTCTTATTTTTATATCTTCTCTTCTTTTGGGATGTTTGGGTACTAGTGCTAGCTTGACCATTCATCCACTTGAAGAGTAACACTATTCTTGATTATGTTTTGACCTCTAACTTATTAACCATTAATAATTAAGGTCAAATACATTTTAATTAGAGTGTTCCCCTCCCACAAGTTTAAGGAACTCACTTACACCCTATTATGTGTGACCCTTTGGATTCACCCCAACCTAGCAGTGGACAGGGACATCTCAATGTCTCCTAAAAATAGAAACTTTCTATTTTAAGGTTCAATTGGAACAATTCCAATTTTTCCTTTATTGATAACACTTCATCAATAGGCCTTCACTGGTCGTGAGTGACATCTAGCAACATATCATGACGTACCTTAGGTTTGGGTGAATAGCAGAACTATTTGAACCCTTATTGTTATTTAATCCCTCATCCCCTAATGTCATAGTTAAGATAATCAGGGTATGGATATAAGTTAAACCCGATCTTAACATTTTGTCATATGTTCTTCAAAGTATAATCTCAATAAGATGATCCCTATGAAATATTTTCATAGTTCACCTATCACTTTGGCCAGAGATTCATATTGAGAGTTACCTTTGAGAACTGACCCTGACATTCTCTCTCATAATAATGAGAGTGATGATTCCTTATTGACCACTCATCTATCTTCATACATGACTTATTAGAGCCGATGAGTATCGACTACAACCTCTGGTTAAGGCTGTATAAGACACTATCAAACCCTAACAATTCAGGCATAAGACATCCATAGTGTCTCGGGTCTTAGGATTACCAAGTAAATGGACGCAACAGAAGAATATTTCTTTGGCTTATTCCCCATAGGAATATTCTAGCAGATCAAGTTCAGTGTACATATTCTCTAATATGCACCCACAGATGAACCTAAGTGTCACTACACTGATAGAAAAGACTACCTATCCTCCCAATGGAGTTAGTTTAAATCTGTGATACTCTTGTCGGTTTAATAAATATCCTCTTTAATAAACCTATGAGCAGGAACTCATTTAGAATATATGTATATGAGAATTATGAGTCTCCATATCTCAACAACTTGAGATATATATTTCTCTTATCATTTATTCATGGACATTATCGTATATATAATTGAATATATAAATGACAAGTAATACCTTCTAGTTAATATAATATGAAATAGATATGCTATCTAGGATTGGTTTTAGGGCATATCTCTTACAATCTCCCACTTGCACTAAAGCCAATCACCATAGTATCTTATACTAGTCTTCGTAAGACAAGGATTATAACTCCCATGAGGTGTTATGGCAATGGAGATCCTATGCAAACAAACTTTGCAACTTTATTATTTTCAATAGTGGTAATTAAACTATAATTCTGCTGCCAACTCTGATGTCTAGTAAATGAGACCATTGTTCTTGGAGGAGAACAATATGTACTATGCATTCGTTTAGGCAACATGTAAATGGCATTTATAATTAGATTTCTTTATGTATGTAAGTATGGCTTTCTTAATTAATTTAAGAATATACTTACTTTTATTCATAATCATTATTCTGAATAATGCCAATATCTGTCAACAACTATTGTAGCATTAATGATATTGTATTAAGTACATTATCTTTATGTATATAAGTTCCCATATTTCTCAAATATTTAAACTCATATACTGTTCCTCATAAAATCAATATTTTTGAGAGATTAGAATTCCTATAACGATTATGGAATTCTTAATACTACACTTAGTATGTAAAGTATGTACTTAATTAAAGAAAGCTGTGAATGATTGATGACTTTATTGCTCCCACTAGTCCTTTTGAAACAAGGTATTTATGTATTAAACTCTTTAATAACATAAACTTTCTTTAAATGTTTCATAAAGAATGGTTCTCAACCATCATGGAAACATTTCTTTCAAATAACTCTTTATTGAAATATCTCATATTTTAAATAATTCTTTAAACTTCAACGTTTAACATATTTAAGGTCCTTTTAAATATTAATGATTCAACTAAAATATTATTAATATTTTTCTTTTAGCTTTACTCCATATGAATCATTTGAACTCTTCAAATATTCATAATTTTTGAATCATTTGAATACTTTCAAATATTCAAAAATAGATATGAAGTATTTCAAACTAAAATGTGAGGTTTATACATCTTATGTATTATCCTTTTAATCTCATTATAAGGTGATTGGGTCATATTAATCAATGAATTTAGACAAAGTGTCAGGATTTATTTATTAATGTGATCCTACCATGTTGAATCATATATTTAATAGCATTCATAAAGAATTTAGAACTTTAAAACAATTTCCAAAAATTATCCAAATAATCAATATTATAAATAAACTGTTTCAAATAATTGAATATTCAAAACTAAATAAAAACCTCCAAAGAAGTATTTATCACAAACTGTCAATAATAAAAAGTTCTTGAAATTCTAAATAAACTAGTTAAGAATTGAGCTATAGTGTTGAAAGCAACAACTCTTGATCCTATCCAAACACTGCAAGCCCAATGTCTACTCAACCTTCTGCTTCCCTTTGTCTCCTACATACAATCGTATTGTACAAGAAAAACATAGTGATTGCACCATAATATTGCATACTTTTATTGCATTATTCCCATCATTTTGTACATACTTGAGCCATTTATACTTGTAAACGGGTGCTTTTGACTCTTTTGTTGTTTTTGAGCCTTTGCAGGTTGAATGAAAATAAATGGATGCTTTTTGCATGCAAAGTTGTACCTTGGAAGTCTTCAAAGATTGAATCATACCATGAGACCATCGTGGTTGGAAAGTAGACTTCTCAAGATTCGCGTGCATATAAAGAACGTCCAAATCCGACTCCGGACGAGAAAGTTAAGAACATTTGAAGTCGGGGCAACTTTTTAGGCGAATTTTGCAGAAATAGAGGCGTAGTACCGGTACTAGGAAATGTAGTACCGGTACCAGAGTTAAATTTTGCACCAAAAGGTTGTAGTACAGGTACTAGGATGCTCAGTACAGGTACTAGAGCCCGATTTTGCAGTAGTTTTGTGTATTTTGTGTTTTTGAGCAAAGGCACTTTGGTACTTTCACTCCCATTCTTGTAACCCTAAGGGAAGGGGTATTTAAACTCATTTTGCAGTTGGTTTGGCTCTCTCTCTCCATAACCCCACTTAGTTTTCTAGGGTTCTTTTAGTTTTAGCTTAGTTTTTCTCTCTTAGTTTAGGAGTAGTGTAGTTTCTTGCTAGTTTTTGTTACATTTCTTACTTATATGCTTAATTTAGTTTGTTTTACTTTTGTATTTGTGTTGTAAGGCTACAATTCTTAGTTGGTAACCAATAGTTTAGCATTTATTTCCATTTTCTCTTGCATTTATGTTGCATTAACTAGTTGTAATGGAGTTCTAAGCCTCCAAGGTAGGATTTGATCGGTGGAAACTCATCACCAACCAAGGTAACAACACTCTTTCATTCATTTGTGCTTAAATGGAAGTTGTATGATAGGAAATACTCACTACTTCTTCTTGGCACTTAGTTTGGCATCTTCTTGACAATGTGTGAACAAGTGATTCTTGGTACACATTGTGCTTGAACTTATATGAACTCTAAGTGTTTGATAAAATGTATAAGTGAGCATTTACTATCATTCTCCTATCTTTCTTTGTTTTGAGTGCTTCTAAAGTTAAATCTTACATCAAAGACCATTCTTCAATGGATCCAAGATGAAAATCCTAATGAGAGAAGCTTGTTGCTTGGATGTGGATGAGTGGAAATCCTAGAATCCTACCATTTACTTTCATTGTCTTAATTTCTACATTTCCAAATCAATCACAAAATCAAATCAACAAAACTCCCATGATTTACAATTTCTTGCACATTCTTTGGATATCATTACCTAAGGATCCTTTCAGAAAGCCCCACTCTATGTGGGTATGACCGTGGGTTCTCCCATGTTATTATGCTTGGAGATGTATCAACTCCTACGCTTGGAAAGTAATTGAGCACACCTACAGAAGACAAGCACATAGTTAGGTATCACATACCATAAAGAAAAATAATACTAATTCTCAATTAGTAAATAAAATACAGGACGTACCATTTGAAGAACCATTCTTTAACGAAGCCAGGTACTCCTTGCAATTCATTTTCCAGTGACCTGTCTTGCCGCAGTGGAAACACTTTCCTTTTGTATCCTTTTTCTTCACTCCTCCTTTTGGCTTAAGATTGAACTTTTTATTCTTTTTACCTTCGCCTTTGGGCTTGGGTTTAGAAGTCAATGCCCCATATATAGCCAAAACACTCCCCTTGGAATCCTTTTTCAAGGTTTCCTCAGCAGTAATTAACATATTCATCAAATCAGTTAATGAAACTTTATCATTCACATCAGACATGTGAAAGTTCATGATGAATTGTTTAAAGGTTGAAGGAAGTGAATGAAGCAGAATATCAGTACTAATCTCCGAAGTGATCTTGACACCTAGATCATGAAGATAGTGGATGTTCCAGAACATCTTGAGGTAGTGCTCATTAACTGATGTCCCTTCCACCATCTTAGTTGAGAAAAGATTACCCACAGTATTGTACCTTACAATCCTGTTCTGTGATTCATATAACTCCTTAAGATTTATGTGGATCGCATATGCACTGTCTATGACCTCATGTTGCCTTTGGAGCTCATTGGTCATCGATGTCATCATATAGCACCTGATTTGCACATCATCCTTGAGCCACTTGTTATAAGTGTCTAGCTCCTCTTCAGATGCCCCTTCAGACAAAGCATTCAGCCGCAGAGATTTGATAACATAGTCAATTTTATCAGCGGCTAAGACTATTTTCAGGCTCCTAACACAGTCATTGAAATTTGGACCAGTCAAACGGTTGTCATCAAAGATTCTAGATAGAGGGCTTAGGGGAGCCATCTACAACAGAAAATAATAAATGTAAATTTCATTTTATTAAACCATAAATACCTATAGGTTTTTAAGTCTTATGGTACCTCCAACTATTTAATTCAAATCCCATATACCTTTTTATTAATGAGATTTGGGAATCTCAGCATTGAATTTCCTTAGCGGGGATTGGGGTCCCATCAAGGATTAGTAATCCTCACATAATAGGTTCTTGGATACTAATTTTGATGAGTGGATAACTCTTTATCCTAATGCTTCTTAAGCAAGTTCCAATCTTTCCTTTAGCCTCTAAATTGTAGTATCCTCACATAATAGGTTCTTGGATAGTACTCTTTAGTTAAGTCACACCCACCATTCACATAAGTATGGTCAATTGAATGTTGTATCCCTCACATAATAGATTTTTAGGACACACCATTTTCACATATTATGATATCCAATATTAAAATAAGATGAGAAGAATTCTTATAATGGATATGTTCCCGCATATCTGCAGCCAAACATAATCATCGAAGGAATTTTCTTATCTTGTAATGGTGGGAGGCTAGGATAAGGTTCATACCTCTTCCTTACAACTTAATTTTAAAATTAAAGGGTTTTGTAAAAGGGTCTCATTTTTAAACATAAACATACATCACATACATCACATATATATATATATATTAAACATACATATAAAATTTAGACCAAACTTTATTATTAGTTCTCGATTATCCTCCCACTGTCCTCCTAGAGATTATGGTGGATTCATCCTGAACATATAATAAATTAGGTCAAGGCCCCTACAAAGCATACATCTCATATATTAAATGGGTCTTGGAATGATTATGGACTTTTAGGGTGGGTTCAAACTTTGAGCCAAAAAGATGAACCCTAGGTCTATAATGAGGGTTAGGTGATCGCAATTAAAATACTATGTAACTATTACACCAAGACTAAAAGATCTTCGAAAAGTCTTGAAGTCATTCTCAAGTTCTTGCTTTTCCTCTCGAATAAGATTCCATCATGCACCTGTGGACCAGCCTCGTGGACGGGGCTTTGATGGTGTGAGTCCACATCATCACCGGGCGATGTGATTAGGGGGGTTTAGAAATCAAACAAAGGAGTCGCCACCTTATTTTTAAGGAATAAGGAAACCATAAAAACGTTTTATTTTAGAACAAAACAAACTCCATTTTCAATGAAAAGACAGTCTACAAACCAGAGTTGGATCCGGGGGCTAGGTTACGACGTGGGAAGGTACCAAGCTTTCACTCGTAGGCACCCACCTCGCCCTAATTAAAGGACTTCTAATTTATTTGGGCTATTTAAATCCTTAATGCAAACAATCCTAAATAATCTAATCAACCAAAAAAGTAGTGATATAAATGCATTATCTATATTAGTTATATTAATAATAATAAAAAAATACAAACAAACCCTAAGAACCTAGAATACCCTACGGGCATCCTAGGGCGGACTTGAGCCCTATTAGCGCCTACGTAACTTACTAGTATCACCCAGCAAGTATCAAAGTCCACGTAGTTCGACTACCCTAGGACTCTCCTATTGTAATCGATCACATCATCAAAGGTATTTCAACCTAATTCAAGACTCTAACTTCGAGAGTTTTTATTCTTTCAAAATCATTTATTTGAAATCATTTCAAATTAAAAGATATTCATAAAATCCAAATATTCCAAAACAATTCTTATCTTTAGAATCCAATTCCAGTTAAAAATCTTTTTCAAAGATTTTCAAGAAAACAAATCATACGGGAGGAATTTCATTCCAAGGTAAGAAAATCTTTAAAACATTTCAAATCTTTTGAAAATCAATTAATAATCAAATATCTCATAAAATCATATTTATTTCATAAATATTGCATCAAAAATCTTTTAGGAAATCTCTCGAAGATCGACTCTTAAATCAAATAAAATACACAATTCTGATAGCAATCTTTACAACAAAGGAAATTCCTAGGGAAGGTCAAGTGACCTTCCTAGCCTAGGGTTTCTAACTAGCCCTAAAGTATTTCTAAAAACCCTAACATACTAATGCAAATGCATGCTGTAATTTAACTAAATTAATCAAACATTCACAAAATCAATTCCAATCATGCATGAAAATGTTCCTAAATGCATACTAATCAAACTATGTGATCCTAAGCATATTCCTAAGTTGGATTTGGCCCTAAAATAATTTTTAGAATAATTTAAAGGCATAAACAAACCCGGACAGATTTGAATACGAACTTTAAACCACTCTAAAAATCATGAAAACAAATAATAAAAATGTGAAAATGTCCTAGCATGCTTTCTACATGAATATACTATGAAACTACTAATAAAATCATGCAAAATATGGCTTAAAAATGTTAATTAAACCACTTTAAACCATGTATTCAAATCTGGACAGATTTGAATACATAATTAAAGTAACTTAAAAAACCATTTTTAATCCATAAAAACATCAAATAAACACCCTAGCATACAATCTAATATGCTTGACTAATTTACCATGCAAAACATATCAAAAACTACACAAAAAATATGCTTAAATAATTAGTTTAAACACAAGGGGAGAATCTTACCTTTGCACGCTCCCTCGTACACAATTTTTATGTTCAAACAATCAAATCAATATCAAGTGTTCAAATAATCATGAAAAAGCATAGAAAATGACTCACAACTCATCACATGTCAAGAATACATATTAACACATTCATATCACCATTAATACCATCAATCAAACATTTAGAGATTCAAATAACAATATGAATATATCAATACTTACCCTAGGCATGCTCGCATACATGAAATAATAACAATGGACTCATCCTAAACATAAAATCGTAACAAAAAATAACCCTAGCATGCTTACACACATAAAACCACAAGAAACTAACCCTAACATGCATACTCACATAAAATAATAATAAAACTACTTCTAATCATGCATACGTACATAAAATAACAAGAAAACTAACCCTAACATGCAAACTCACATAGAATAATGATAAAACTACTTCTAATCATGCATACGTACATAAAATAACAAGAAAGCTAACCCTAACATGCATACTCACATAGAATAATGAGAAACTAACCCTAACATGCATACTCACATAAAATACATAACTAAACTACACTAATCATACACATTAACCCTAATCACATAAAATAACATAAAATCAACATAAAAAATACCCTAACTATGATTACTCATATAACATCATACAAATAACTATTCTAAACATACATGCTCATAATAAATAAATAACCTAGACACATCAACTCACATAAAATCATAACTAAGTTAACCCTAACATGCATACTAACACATAATCAAAATAAAACCAACCTTATTCATGATGAACATACTATTATCCTATATTAAAACTACATCCTATTCTAATCATGCATATATATTAAATCAAATACAAAACAATCAAACTCAAAATAATCATACTATCATTCATGAACAAATGAGAAGATATTGTTCAATGATAAAGCCATTACCTCTCTCTTTTCTCCTTGATTGATCTCCTTTAAGCTCCAAGCTTATGGCTCTTCTTCTCCTTCTTTCTTACCTTTGTTCTCTCCCCCAATGGTGTAAAACCAGATCTGTAGCCTCCTCTCTAAACCCTATAATGCTCTCCCCCTTCTCAACCTCTCATAATGCAACATATATAGGGTTAGGGTTCAAAACCTTGAATGGCTAGGATCAATCCCTCTAAAAAACGATCCTAGGGCTTAGAATGAATCTCTCTAGGGTTTGAAAGCTGAAACCCTTCGAATTTATGCCAAAAAATCAAATCAAATCGGCCAAAATAAGTCAAATTTTCCAAAATGGCAAAATTGGCTCGAGCCAGCTGGTGGCCGTCCTAGGCATGGACGGTTGGCCGTCCTAGCTGGACGGTTGGCCGTCCTAGCTAGGACGGTCACCATGCTGACTTTCCCAATTTTGTTCCCCAATTTTAGGGTTTTCGAATTTTGGCCATATTTTGGTCAAATTTGATCCAAATCCGATGGTTCAGGGCTCAAAACTACCTTGTTTTGATCCTCCACATTTTTAGAATGTTTTTGGGTTAAAATCAATTGACCATGGTCAAGGGTTTTAGCAAAAAGCTAGCCAATTGACCCGGTTGTGCCAAAATTGGTCATATGACCATTCTCTGTTTTGTAAAATTGATCAATTAGGCTTGCACCACTTCTAAAAACATGATTTCAACATGAAATTGGTACTTAACAACATGTTTTGAAAATCTTTTGTTTTGGTGAAAACGACCAATTCACGGTCAATTTGATCGAAACCCTAATTCAGCTCATCCTTACCCGTGGGCTCAATTTTGGGAGAATCCATCCCAACCATTCAAAGGCTCAATTGACACACCAAATACACTCCCCACATCCATATAAACCTCATGAAACAATCCGTTTCGAATTCGGAGGTCATTCGGAAATTATACGAGAAAAAGGACGAAAATGCCCTTCAAGTCGCAAAAACCCTAATTACCTATCGAGCTCTCATCAGAATGCCATGAAAATTTACAGTGATGTTCTAAAACACCTCAAAAGTCAAATGCAATACAAATGGGTTGATTCCAATCCAAATGTACACATGAAATAATGGACTGTCCTTTCCCTCAGAAAAGGGCAATATGGGCAATTTGGTCTTTACAAGGCCAATTCCTCACCAAATGATCAGCTATTCTAGTTGATCATTTGCATGGACATATGGTAGAAATAATTGGTAAAAATGGGGTGTCCACAGCACCTCGAGTCCACCATGCTCCACCAAGAATTAAATATTACATTTAAAATAAAAGAAAGAAATGGATTAAGGAGATAGTGGGTACATAGGGATTGAGAGGGAAAGAGGCATGCAAGCCCCAAATTAATCACTTCACCAAATTTAAACTACTTTAAATACAACCCATTAAATAACCAAACACATGCAATGCGGCCAATAACATCTTATTTAATTGGTCTTAAGTCCATAATCATCCATTCATATTTATACAAACACATTGGCATAAATAAAAAACAATAACAAAAGAGAAAGGCAATGATGGCAATGGTATATAATTAATTAAAGTCAATGTTATTATTATTATCTCATAACAATAATAAAGTACTTTTAAATCTCATTTAAAATAATCCCATCATATCTCATATGATAACATTAGTGTCTTTCCATGAATAAAACTCCTAATTAACACTATTAGGGTTTTAAATAAATAGAATTTAATTTGAGAAATTATTCTCACAATTCCTATTATGCATTTAACAATTTAATATGCATTATAGATTAATCAACATTAACCTATTATGAAGGAATTAAATAATAACTCAATACCCAAAAATTCTAAAAAGACACAAACCCAGTTTTTCAACAAAACTAAGAATTCAGCTACTGTTTTGGGACTAACCTTTCCTATATTAAATCTAACTTTAAAAATATGAGAATACTCTATTTCACAAGGATTTTCAGTCCTCTTTCAAATGGCGTAGGTCTCGTTTAGTGAATCCAACGTTTGGTATCATTTTAAAACACTTTGTGACACTAACTCCAAACTATGGCAGATTCTGGAATTTGCTCATAAATGGCTTTGAATGGCCTAACCTAAAATGAACTAAGTCATGAAAACACTTCAATTCACTAGGTTTTTCAATCCTCTTTCCAATGGAAGGGGTCTCATCACTTGATTCCAACGTTTGGTATCCATATAAGGCATTTTGTGATAGAGAGTTAGATTTTCCAGATTTGACTTTTAATCACAAAATTCTTAGTGTGGCTCACCTAGGTCATAAAAATTCATGAGAACTCTTCCTAAACTTTTTTAAGACCTTATATTAATGAAGTCAATAGGTGGCATGCTTTGAAAATCTCAGAAAATATTTTTTTATGGATTTTACAAAAGCTACATGGTTGCTGCCCAGAAAAAACAGCAACCGAGTTTTAATCTTAAAACGATTTTAAAATTAATCCAATCAATATACAATTATGCTAAAACACTTTTAACATGTTTATATACTGTTAAGAACATCCCTAAGTGTTTTTAAGCAATTAAAAACAATAACTCATCACATGAATTGCACAATCTCTCAAGAACGCTAAAATTGTTTTATAAAACACTTTTTCATCAAACCTTTATGTTCTTCATATTTAACTTTCAAAAACAATTAAATTTATTTTGAAAACTTCATAAACACTTTATAAAACATATGAAGAACATGAGGCATGAAAACAAAAATAAAATCAAGGGTCATTATGGTTCCAAACCCATAGAGGTCGTGTAGTAGTGGGAGAGAGAGAGAGTGTGTGTGTTAGGGTTTAGGGTTAGGGTTAGGGAACCTCACCTTAATCCAACCTTTTAGGGTTTCCTTAAACACTAAATATGATGCATTATTTCCTAAATCAAAATTGTTCAAAATAAGAAAGAATCAAATTAAACAAGAATCTTTCCTAAATCAAACAATTTCAAAATTGGAAATTGGACATTTCAAGATTTGACAATTAGTGATTCTAATTTCAATTCAAGAACTCTTCCTATTTTGGTTTAGGGTTTCTAAAACCTAAAACCAGCCACCATTGATGATTAAATCAAGGATTCAAAGAACCCTAAATCACCATAAACACTTTAACAAAAACTTCATTAAAGCTCAAGTTTAAACAAATTTAAACTATGTTATTTGCATTTATCAAGAATCAAACTTTAAACTATTTAAATTAATCAAGAGATATGCAAATATTATATAGGGTTACTAAACCCTAATAGCCGTGGCCTAGAGGGTGGAAAACCCTCATGGCTGTGATCCCCTATAGGGTTTCCTAAAACCCTAATCTCCATTAAAACCCAATTTTCTCAAAATCAAGTTTTTGTTCTTTATTTCTAAAATAAAGAACTTCATCCATTCATGCTTAGGGTTTCTAAAAATTCAAGATTCAACCATGGATGATGATTATATGGTTACCATAACCTAAATCATAAACCAAAACAATAAAGAATCATGAAGGGTTCTAAAAACCCATATTGCTGAATTGGAGAAGAGAGAGGAGAGAGAGAGTGCCACATAACTTTTAGATTTTTGATCATATCAATGGCTTCATCTCATGATGGGGAACAAACCTCAATCTTCAAATCATGTAGGGGATAAACCCTAGTAGGTCCGAAAATCATAGGGAGGGTTTTGAGAGAAAATCCAAAAACCATTCTTGGATTTTAACATAAACTCAAAACTATCATTAAGTGGGGTAATACCCCATTGCCGAATCCCATAGAGGGGCTGCCCCATATGGCCGTGACCTTCAAATGGGGTTTTTAACAATCATAAAGTCATCAAAAATCAAAACACAAATGGTTTAATTAATTAAACCATTGCAAGCCATCATCAAACCTCATGACCATGCTTGATTTGGCTCTGATACCATCGAAAGGAATATTCGAAACAACATGGAATCGCAGCGGAAGACAGAATAAAATTTTTAGGAACATGAATCCATGATCGAATATCCTGGCAGGATTCGAACAAGCATAAGGACATGAGATAAACAAACAAGCATATATATTTATCAAACATAAACTATACTTACTTGATTAACCTTTCGATTTGCGATTGATGATCTCAAACTTCAAACGTATGAAGTCTCCAAGAGTATCCACATGGGGTAAGATTCCTTAAATCTTCTTGTCCTTCACAACTATTGAGAAGACCCAAGCTTGGAGAGGGAGAGAGAGAGGATGGCTAGAGAGAGAGAACCCTAGGATGAGTGCTTGCACACGGCCCTAGGGTTCCCCTCTCTTATTTTTATATCTTCTCTTTTTTTGGGATGTTTGGTTACTAGTGTTAGCTTGTCCATTCATCCACTTGAAAAGTAACACTATTCTTGATTATGTTTTGACCCCTAACTTATTAACCATTAATAATTAAGATCAAATACATTTCAATTAGAGTGTTCCCCTCCCACAAGTTTAAGAAACTCACTTACACCCTATTGTGTGTGACCCTTTGGGTTCACCCTAACCTAGCAGTGGACAGGGACATCTCAATGTCTCCTAAAAATAGAAACTTTCTATTTTAAGGTTCAATTGGAACATTTCCAATTTTGCCCCTATTGATAACACTTCATTAATAGGCCTTCACTGGTCATGAGTGACATCTAGCAACATATCATGACGTACCCTAGGTTTAGGTGAATAGCAGAACTATGTGAACCCTTCTTATTACTTAATCCCTCATCCCCTAATGTCATAGTTAAGATAATCAGGGTATGGATATAAGTCAAACCCTATATTAACATTTTGTCATATGTTCTTCAAAGTATAATCTCAATAAGATGATCCCTATGAAACACTTTCATAGTTCACCTATCACTCTAGCCAGAGATTCACATTGAGAGTTACATTTGAGAACTAACCCTGACATTCTCTCTCATAATAATGAGAGTGATGATTCCTTATTGACCACTCATTTATCTTCATACATGACTTATTAGAGCTAATGAGTATCGACTACAACCTCTGGTTAAGGTTGTATAAGACACTATCAAACCCTAACAATTCAGGCATAAGACATCCATGGTGTCTCAGGTCTTAGGATTACCAAGTAAATGGACACAACAAAAGAATATTCATTTGACTTATTCCCCATAGGAATATTCTAGCAAATCAAGTTCAGTGTACATATTCTCTAATATGCACCCACAGATTAACCTAAGTGTCACTATACTGATAGGAAAGACTACCTATCCTCCCAATGGAGTCAATTTAAATCTATGCTACTCTTGTCGGTTTAATAAATGTCCTCTTTAATAAACTTATGAGCAGGAACTCTTTTAGAATATATGTATATGAGAAATATGAGTCTCCATATCTCAACAACTTGAGATACATATTTTTTTTTTCATTTATTCATGGACATTATCGTATATATAATTGAATATATAAATGGCAAGTAATATCTCCTAGTTAATATAATATGAAATAGATATGCTCTCTAGAATTTGTTTTAGGGTATATCACTAACACTTTGAATAAGGTTGCCAGAGGTGGTTTCACCTACTTCATTACCTTTACCGATGATCACTCACGGTTAGGTATAGTGTATCTTATGAAATACAAATCTGAATCCTTTGAAAAGTTCAAGGAATATAGAGCTGAAGTGGAGAAATAAACTGGCAAGAGTATTAAAGCTCTTCGATCAGATCGAGGAAGAGAATACTTAACCACTGAGTTTTTGGATCATCTTACTGTGGTTGGCATATTATCACAGTGGACTCCTCCTGGTACACCTCAGCTGAATGGTGTATCTTAAAGGAGAAATCGTACTTTGATGGACATGGTACGATCGATGCTGAGTTAAACTGATATACCAATATCCTTTTGGGAATATGCATTAGAGACAACTGCTTATTTATTGAATAGTGTTCCTTCCAAATCTGTCCCTAAGACACCCTATGAGATATGGTATGGGAAGAAACCAAGTCTGAGGCATCTAAGGATTTGGGGTTGCGTTGCATATGTTAAGAACCAAAATGCAATAAAACTGGAAGCTAGGTCAGACAAGTGTAGGTTTGTAGGGTACCCAAAAGAGTCTTTGGGATACTACTTCTATCACACTAGCGAAGAGAAAGTCTTTGTTAATAAGTTTGCTATCTTTTTTGAAAGAGATTTCATACAAGAATGAGGCAAAGGTTAAGTGATAGATCTTGAGAAATTATCCGAGAGTACGCAAACCAACACTGATACTACACCTGCCCCTATTGAGGCAGTACCTACTGTTACACCACCACTTCATAGATCTGGTAGAATATCTGCTCCTCTAGTAAGATATGAGTATCTCCATGATTTCAGTGAGGAATTGTTTCTTGGCGACAAGGAACATCCAGATGATCCTACCACTTACAAATGAGCGATGTTGGACATCGACTCGAGAAAATGGCAAGAGGCCATGAAATCTGAAATGGATTCAATGTATTCCAACGAAGTCTGGACTTTAGTAAATCCACCTGAAGGTATAGTACCTATAGGCTATAAATGGATTTACAAAAGGAAGATAGGCTCGGATGGAAAGGTAGAGACCTACAAAGCTAGGCAAGTGGCAAAATGGTATAATCAGAAGCAAAGTGTTGATTATGAGGATCCCTTTTCACCAGTAGCTATGCTAAAATCCATTAGGATCTTGCTAGCTATAGCAACACACTATGACTATGAGATATGTCAAATGGATGTAAAGACCGCCTTCCTTAATGGAAACATTGAGGAAGATCTTTATATGGAACAGCCTAAGGGCGTTATATCCAGTGGTGAGAACCACAAGGTGTTCAAACTACAACGGTCCATTTATGGACTAAAGCAAGTTTCTCGAAGCTGGGACATTCGATTTAACGAAGCAATCAAATCGTTTGGCTTTATTCAAAATATGGATGAACTTTGTGTGTACAAAAAGATTAGTGGGAGTGTAGTCACTTTTCTAGTCTTATATGTGGACGATATCCTTATCACTGGAAATGATACAGGAATGATCTCATCTGTTAAGCTTTGGCTTTCAAATAACTTATTCATGAAGGATTTGGGAGAAATAACCTTCATACTGGGTATAAAGATTTATAGAGATAGATCTAAGAGGTTGCTTGGTCTCTCACAATCCATGTACATAGATAAAATACTGAAGAAATTCAGTATGGAGAGTTCCAAAAGGGGTTTGCTTCCCTTTAGACATGGAATTCATCTCTCCAAGGATATGTCTCCCAAGACAAATCAGGAGAGAGAGTATGTGATTAAAATCCCTTATGCATCAGCTATGGGGAGTCTTGTTAGTAATATGCCCTAATAGCCAATCTCACTGGTGTAATTTAGG
>JAESVK010000135.1:1394531-1441934 GCA_017140935.1 Hamamelis virginiana
CAGATTAAAGAAGTCCTCTTTTTTTTTTTTTTTGAATGCCCTAACTTTAGCCTAAGCAGCCCTTTTGGGTTTTCTACCTAGCGGGCCTTTTTTTTTTTTTTATATGTGGTACTTCTTCAATTGATCCAAATTGGTAGGTTGAGAGAATTCATTCCCGTCAATGTCTGAAATCCCGTCATGTATCGGTGCTCGAATCTTCTTTAATACCGAATCCCCTTTCTTCAAACCTCGATTCTTTACTTTCTTGCCAAACGCCTTGGTTATCCTTCTTTGATACCCTTGAATGTGGTAAAGTGCTCTCAATCTCCTTTCATCCAGTAGAGCTAACTCTTCATACCGATTCTTTACCCATTCTGTTTCTGTCAGCTGGCTCTCTATAGCAATCCTTAGTGATGGGACTTCTAATTCTATAGGTAATACCGCTTCCATTCCATACACAAGTGAAAAGGGAGTAGCCCCTATTGAAGCTTTAATAGAAGTACGATAACCCCATAATGCCAATGGTAACTTCTTATGCCAATCATTGTAGGACTCGACAATCTTCTTTAGGATCATCTTGAGATTTTTATTTGCTGCTTCGACAGCCCCATTTGCCTGTGGTCTGTAAGGAGATGAGCGATGATGCTTGATACTATACTTCTGCAAGAGCTCTTCGGTTTCTTTTCGAAAATGTTGTCCATTATCAGAGATGAACTCGCGGGGCACTCCATATTGGTAGATGATATTATTCTGTATGAACTTCGCTACTTGCTTGGCATTCAATGTCTTGTAGGACGCAGCTTCTACCCATTTTGTAAAATAGTCTATAGCAACCAGAAAATACTCATGCCCATTCGATGCTGCGGGGGTTACCTTGCCAATGATGTCAATGCCCCATGTTGCAAATGGCCATGGCAAAGACATGGTAGTGAGTGACATCAAGGGTTAATGCTTTCCACTTGCAAACACTTGACATTTATAACATTTCTTGACGTGTAGATGACAATCCCTCTCCATGGTCGACCAATAATATCCTAATCTCAAAATCTCTTTGGCCAACATGTATCCATTCATATGTGGAGCCCCAGCCCCTTCATGCACTTCTAACACTATTTTTTCTGCTTCTTGTTCATTGACACATAACAGATGCACCTCGTCATATGATCTTTTGTACAAATTTTCCCCACACATAATATATTGGCTAGCCAATCTCCTTATGGTCTTCCTGTCTATGGATGAGACTTCTTTCGGGTACTCTCATTTTTCTACAAACTGCGGGATGTCGTAATACCATGACTTTCCATCATTCGGTTCTCCTTCTTGTATGACACTACAGTAGGCTGGCTCTTCCCGTGACTCGATGATGAAAGGAGTTACACCTTCATCTTTAAGGATATCTACTATGGATGCTAGAGTGGCTAAGGCATCTGCAAACTTATTCTTTAATCTGGACAGATAAAAGAAGTCAATTTGACGGAATTCTTTCACCAAAGTCTCTAAGTATTCATGGTAAGGTAATAACTTCTTATCATGAGTCTTCTATTCTCCTCTAGTCTGACATATGATCAGGGCGGAATCCCCATATACTTCTAATTCTTCCACGCCCAACTCCAAGGCAGCTTCCAATGCCAAGATGCAAGCTTCATATTCGGCTATATTATTAGTGGCATCGAAAGATAATCTGACAGATAGTGGTATCAAATTATCCTCCGGTGTGACTAACAATGCGCCTATTCCACATCCCCTCTTATTATAAGCTCCGTCAAATAATACTTTCCAAGGCTCCTTACTCACTTCTAGAATCTCTTCATCGGGGAAATGATACTCAGACAATTTTCCTACTGACGACGGATGCTCTGCTAAAATATCTGCTACTGCTCTCCCTTTCACTGACTTCTTCACCACATATTGGATGGCGGAGTTTTTGGGTAACCCACACCAATGCCACACATGTCTTCTCTAATGCATCTTACTTAATCTCATAGTCAGTCATCTTCTTACTCAAATAGTACACTGCGTTCTCCTTTCGGGATTCAGGCAAATACTAAGCTAACATAGCTCCCATCGCAATTTCGGTGAGTGCTAGATAAAGTAGCAATGGTTCACCTTGCCGCTAGGGAACTAATATCGGTGGGTTACTCAAGTATCTCTTAATGGTTTTAAAGTCTTTTTGGCATGCGTCATTCCATTTCGTGGGCACAACCTTCTTAAGAAGCTTGAAGATAGGCTCACAAATCATGGTCAGATGTGCTATGAATCGATTGATAAACTGAACTTTGCCTAAGAACCCTCGAATCTCTTTTTCAGTCTTTGACGGCTGCATCTCCGTGATGGCTTTGATCTTTCTCGGGTCGACCTCTATTCCTTTATGTGTGATCATGAATCTCAATAACTTTCTGGCGATTACTCCAAAGCGCATTTCTGGGGGTTTAGTCTCAAATTATACTGTTTAATCCTCTGAAGAAACTTACTTAAAGCCTTAAAATGACCTTCTCGATCCCTAAACTTCACGATCATGTCATCCACATACACCTCTACTTCTTTGTGGATCATGTCATGTAATAAGGTGGTTGCCATTCTCTGATAGGTGGAACCGGCGTTCTTTAGGCCGAAGGGCATAACTCGATAACAGAAGGTCCCCCATTGAGTGATGAAGGAAGTTTTCTCCATATCCTGAGGGGCCATCTTTATCTGATTACAACCCGAGAACCCATCCATAAAGGATAATAGTGCATGACCGGCAGTACTATCTACCAGGATATCTATGTGTGGTAATGGGAAATCATCGGCATGCCTTGTTCAAATCCCGAAAGTCTATGCACATTCTAACTTTCTCATCCTTCTTAGGCACTAGTACAATGTTGGCTAACCATTCGGGGTATTCCACTACTTGAAGAAATCCAACATTCATCTATTTCACTACTTCATCCTTAATTTTAAGTGCCCACTCCGGCTTCATTGTTCTCAACTTCTACTTAACTAGCTTAACCCCCGGGTTAGTGGGAATAAAATGCTGCACTATGTCAGTGTTAATCCCTAGCATATCTTTGTACGACCACACGAAAACTTCTATATTCTCTCTCAATAATCCTACCAATTTTTCTTGCTCTTGTGGTGATAGAGTTGCCCCAATGTTAATTATCTTAGGCGATTCATCGGATCCTAAATTAATTGATATTAATTCATCCATATTAGGTCGAGCATGTTCCACTTCCCTTCGTTGTTCAAACTCAGGGGGAACATCCTCTCTAGGATCTATGTTCATGCCATATATACCCATAGAAGAAAGGAGAAACAAGCTGCAAATGAGAAGAATGAAAAAAATGAATATTTTATTAATCATGAAGTAAGAGGGATAACACAAACTAAACTATCATTCGCCTCCTAACAGAGGAGGGATGATTTTATTGAAAAGAAAAACAAGAAAGCTATTCTACAATCCTATTGAAAGAAAGCGTAGAAATCCTACAAGCTATCATCTAATGGGAGCGATTCTTCATCGACTGAGTCTTTAACTCGAGGCTCATACTCGAGGCTCTAATTGGTCGAGGGACTGGTGGCGTCTTCAATAAGGTGGATATGATCGAGTTCATGAACATGTTCTTCGATGTAGTCGATCTCTTTGAACATAGCCTCTATAGCGACTTCATCAATATAGTCAGACCAATCAAATTCTGTATGTTCTTCAGCCATTATGGTAGTTGGAGAGAGATGTAGTGGAGTGTTGAAGAAGATTTTAAACCCAGGAACTTTAGTTTTCTGATCTCCAAGATAAATAGGCTTAGGGAATCCGCAATAAGGAAAATCATCTCTTTCTTTGACAAAAGTCCCATTCATAGCGTGCCAGTAAGGTTTCAGAGTGAGGTTAGGAACCCGTCCTTCATCTTTGGCCAACTGTCTTTCCCTTCTTTTTTGGGTCATCTCTTTTCTGTCGACCTCGGTACTTTGATAGCCCAATCCAAAAGGATAAATTGCTGAGGGATACTTGATGGGATTAGGTGTGCCTTGATGAGGGCGACCTAAGTCCATTCATGGAAAAAAGTCCATATCTTTCATGATCTGGCCCACTTGCATATTTCCATATGGACTGCAATCTAACACCATTTTCTCTCTACATCCTGGCCCAATCTCTACACATTGTATGTATTCAAAGCCTGTCAACGGTACCTCTTCAATCTCAGGCTTGATCTCACAAATGGGTACAAGGATATGAGTGATCTCGGAATCTCCCTTCAATGTCACCACCGAGCTTTTGTAGGGGAACTTAAATTTTTGATGGAGGGAAGAAGGCACAGCCCCAATTGGATGGATCCAAGGTCTACCAAGTAAAAAGTTGAAACAAGCAGGGACATTTAATATTTGGAAATCCACTTGGAACTCTACAGGCCCGATGACTAGAGGTAAGGTGATCATGCCAATCACTTCCCTTCGAGTGTTTTCATACGCTCTCACAGTTTGCCCTGACGGCCTGAATTCTGATGGTTCGATGCCCAAAGAAGTAGCAGTGCTGAGAGGACATACATTCCAGGTTGACCCATTATCTATTAATACAGTAGGAATTCTCTTGCCCATAGTATCCACCGGGACATACAAGGCTTGCAAATGATCGGGTCCCTTCTTTGGAAGGTCTGACTCTGTGAAAGATATCGACTGCCCATGCTGAACTGGACTAACCAAACTGACTAAATCCTCGGGTGAAATGTCGATGGGAATCTGCACTTGGTTAAGTAGCCTAAGCACGGTCTGCCTGTGTTTTTGTGAAGCCATTAAAAGCCCCCAGATAGTGATATTAGCTTGGGTCCACTTGAGCTGTTTCAATACCTCATCCTCTTGTACTTGAACTTCAGTGTGTTGGGGTCTCTCTAACTCTCCCAAGGGATTATCGGATTCCAAATGAGTGGACTTGAAATGACGACCTCCCCTAATGACATGGTTAACGTCCTCCTCATCGCTGGCCCAAATATTCCCTATCTCTTCGGGTGTATTCATCAAATCCTCTCATTCTATGATATCAACCTCACTTCCTAACCCGTCATCTATAGTAGACTCGGCAGAAGCCAATCTTGACTTGAAACATTGGGTGACCCATGGTTGTCTTGGATAAACGGCTAAGTAACGAACTTCCCCGTGCATATTGGTGGTCTTGGCAGTCATGTGGGTTCCATTCTCAAAATGCTTCTTGAGGATAACCTGGCTGGCTTCCTTGGAAAGAATGAGGTTTGGATCTTTGGGTTCAACCTGAGCCATAGGAACACTTTCTTCAGGCAAGTCATCATCCCAACCAGTAGGGACAATGGGCTCTTTAAAAATGAGCTTCTCCACTTTAGGATAAAAGACATAGTAATCAAATTTTCCATTTGGTTCACCCCACAGGCTTACTTCAGAATCTCTGGCCTCATATCTCTTTGGCAACTCTCGTTGGCTGGTCCCAATCTTGGGGAACGCTTTTTTGGAACTTGGCTTGAATGGGGTAATGGGCTTAAGGGTCTGACAAGGATGGGACACTTCGACTGTGGTGATAGGGGATGAAAGTTAAGGATGGATAGGCTCACAGTGGCTATAAGGGTCGGCATGGATAACATTGATATTGGTTGGTGGTGGGACTGCATGGGTAGGAAGTGGATTTTGGGTGACATTGGGTTGAGAAAGTGGGAAAATGATTTATTGTCTATGAGGTCTTGGACTTCATGGCGGAGGCTGATGCAACGGTTGGTAGTATGGCCTTTGGACTGATGGAAGTTGCAATATTCATTTTCATTGTAGTTCTTGGGTAACAGATTGGGTGTGGACCTAGGCTCTAAAGGTTGGAGCAAGCCTCGAGCCTTCAATTTCTCAAAGACTTGATCCAATGGCATGTAGAGCTCGGTGAATTTTCTGAATGGTTTATTTCCCAAGGAAAAGGGTTGGGTGAATGGAGCGGGCTGAGATATGGTGTTGACTTCAGTAGCCCTCCCATTGATGATAGGACGGCGGTTCTTGTAGGGTTCATAAGTTCCGAGGGCCCCATTGGCTAGGGCGTCTTCCACTTGTGTACCAGCAGCAACTAGGGCTCGAAAATTAGGAAGGTATTGGGACAATAGGTGTTTATGATAAGCTGGGAGCAAATTCTTCACCACCAAGCGGATTTGTTCTTCTTCTTCAGGTCGGTTAGGCATTTTGGAAGTCTTGGCCCTCCAACGGGTGTTGAAGGCAGAGAAGGTTTCCCTAGATTCTTGCTTAGTAGTCTCCAAATCCCTCCTAGTGGCGTCAACCTCCGTGTTATACCTGTAGTGATTGCTGAACTCGATGCATACATTTTCCCATGTCTTCATTCTAGACTCATCCAGTGATAGAAACCATTTCAGAGCTGATCCAGCCAATGTCTCGCGGAATATTTGGGCTAGCAGGTCATCGTCAGCCCCTTAAGGGTGCATGGCCCTCACATACATCTTCAAATGGGTTTTAGGACAACCCATCCCATCAAACTTCTCCAACTCAGGCATTCTAAAATGAGTGGGCATACGGATAATGACGACATATCTACTAAGTCATCAGATATTCTGATACCTCTCAAGGCTTTTTCCAGGGCTTCCACCTTACTACTCAACAAAATAGGCTTGGCGAAAAAGAAGGTAGGGGCCTTGGGCTTGGACTCTTTATCCAGATCAATGGGCTGAACAAATTCTGTACCAGACCTGGTGGGCTCAGCAACTATCTTAGGCTTAAGGAAACATTCTTCCTCATCAACATTATCAAACAAGGGATTGGTATGAGCTCACACCTTATCCTCTTATCCTTTCTGATGGACTAACTCTTGGACTACTTTTAAAAGTGCCTCGATCTTCTCATCCACCGTCTTTCCATTAGATTCAGCAACAATAGGGGTACGATCCTCGTGACTAGACATTTCTGAATCAACGGATGAACCTTTCAAGTTAATTAACCGACCACTAGAATCACGATGCCAAGCCAGAATGCTGGGAAAAGAAATGGGAAAGGATTCAAATCAACTGAAAGCTTCCTATAGGAAAAGGATGAAAAGGACAATAAACTACATGCTCACAAAGGTATGGGCCCAAGGCCCACACATCAATCTTACATTCTCACATTATCTCCTATGAAAATGGGCCTAAAACCCAAGAACAAATCTCATTCCTATAACTCACATCTCAACCTTACCGCAAGCTTATACCTTCTATCCAATTGACATGGGCCTAAAGCCCACGTCCTAATTTCATTGTAGATCTAAACCTTTTATCCAAGGGACATGGGCTTAAAGCCCACGTCTCACATCTTCTCATAAAACTTAAAGACACATATCACTATTTGGACAGCATAACACTACCACAGGCCTAAGTCCAAGAACATGCAGGGTACTAGGTCTTCATAAAGTACCTTAACTCTTTGAGGACGCGTTCCTTAAGAATTTAGGGCATTTCATAAAGGTCTAGTCCTACAGATCCAGGTCCTAATGGTTCTACACACTTCACAATCAAGGCTCAAACAAAACCGGGGGATAAATCCGACAGCATAACATTACAATAGTGTGTGAACAGGCGATGTAGGGTATATGTCCTAGAGAGACAGTCTATATGGACTAATGCGAAGGGTAGGCTGAGTGTCCCTTACTCGCTCGGTCCAATCGATATACCTAACCACATGTGACATCAGGAATGCCGCGTGGGTCCAACAGTACGTGATTGGTCCGTTTGATATACCCGAGGGTACGTGGCGAGAAAAGTGATGGCTTTCGCATACATGGAACCCAAGAATCAAAGAAACTAGACCCAGGGCTAGGCTTATCGTTGGCTTTAGCATACATCGATCCTAATCATGCAGAGTCAATGCACACACAATGCATAAATCAAAGTCAAACAGTCATGAAAATGCCAGTGGTTGATTTTATTAATTAAGAAATTAAAAAGCCCAAAATTAATTAATTGGAGTTTAGCCCTCGATATCCCCAGTGGAGTCGCCAATCTGTGAACCAGCGTCCTAAGGGGTTTTGGAGGCCGTTCACTTTTGAATCATTGTGGATTGTGGATGATCTTTATCCATCTCGATTTATCCTTCTCTAGTATCCACATTTATCATTCTCTATTATCTACTCAAGATTGGGTTTTGAAAAAGGATAAGTGTTTGCAAAAAACTGGGAGTCGCCACCTTATTTTTAAGGAATAAGGAAACCATAAAAAGAGTTTTATTTTCAATAAAACAATGATGCCATATTTTGGAAAAGCATGGTCTTCGAATCAAAGTTGGATTCGGGGGCTAGGTTATGAAGTGGGAAGGTTCCAAGGAACTCCTTGTAGGCACCCACCTCACCCTAATTAAAGGTCTCCTAATTAGTTTTGGGCTTTATCAAAAACTTATCATGATAATCTTATTTATCTAATCAACCACAAAATATGATATATAATACTAGATAATAGATAATAATAATAAAAGAAGAATCAAAATCTTAAAGACCTTAGGAGACACAGAGTCATCCTAAGATTGGACGTGCGCCCTATTGACTGCCTACGTACTTTACCAATTTCTTGATAAGAATCAAAGTCCACATAGTTCGATTACTTAGGACTCTCCTATTGTAATGAACCACATAATTGAAAGAATTCTATCTTATCTAGGACTCTAACTTCGAGAGTTTGAATTTGATCAAAACATTTTTTCATGAATGATGGAATTTCATTCCACTTTGAATTCTTTCAAAATCACTTTTTAGAATCCTTCTCGAAGTAGATTCCTAAGTAAACTAGAACTCTATTCCTATTGTAATTCTTACAACAAAGAAGAGTCCTAAGTGGGGTCAAGTAACCCCCCTAATCCTAGAGTCTCTAACTAGTCCTATGTTAGTCTAAATACCTAAAATGCTAAAATCATACATGCTGGAATTTCTGGAAAATACATAAAAAATGCAATAAAGAATATAAACAATGCATGAAAAATGTCCTAAATGCAATCTAAGTTATCTTTGTGAACCTAGGCATGTTTCTAAGTTAATTTTGACCCTAAAAGATGATTTTTAATTCACTTTAAGGTTACTTTAAACCTTGGACAGATTTAAATGTAATCAAAAAGTGGATTTAAAACCCATAAAAATAATGAATAAAAAAGGTGTAAATGTCCTAATATGCAACCTAATATGATATACCAAAATAATTATGCATCATGCTTAAAAACACCAATTTTAACATAAGGGAAGGGACTTACCTTAGCTCATTCCCTCGACCACAATTCATATGATATTTGAAGCATTAAACATAAAAATAAATGATATAATCAAACCTAAACGTGTTCTTATTATCCTATACTAATTTAGCATACTCAAAACAAACAAACAAACTAAACTTGATTTCATAAAACTCATAAATGCCGAAAATTATATGCTAATCTATATGCAACTAACCTTTACTCCTAACCTTTGAATACACAACTTAGGTATCCATCCCTAGCATGGTATGGACATAGAATAAGAATGATGAAGAAGAAGAAGAAGAAGAAGAAATATGCAAACTCTTATATAATAAACACAATGATCAATTGTACTAACATTTTTGCCTTCATTTCCTTCGCTCCTAGCTTCTTCTTCAAACTCAAAGGACTTCAAAAAATGCGGCTAAGATTGCTATGGGGGGGCTGGTGCAAAGCTCCAAGCCTCTACTCTCCAAAGCTCTCTAAATGTCTTATGTGTTCTTCTAAAACTGATTTCAAGGCTCTCTATTTATAGAGAGACTTCAATTTGATCAATGACTCAATTTGAATCTCTTAGGAATGATCCAAGGGTCCTAAACCAGCCTACCAAGGTCTCCCAATTCATCCCAGAGTCCCCAAGGCCGAGCTAGCCACTTGGACGCACTTGGAAGAGTCCTAGGCAGGAAAAAACTCTAATTTTTGCAATTTTTGGCAATTGGCTCGGGTGAACATCCACTAGGGGACGGTTGGCCGTCCCTCAAGGATGGTTGTCCGTCCCTAGGTGGAAGGTCATTGAGCTTTTGGCCTAATTTTACCCTATGTGGGCTTATCTCATCCCGTTTCGACCCAGTTTCAGCTTTTTTCGGCTTTTCGGACCCGTTTTAAGTCCAAATTCGACGATTCAAGGGCCGAAACGATCATGATTCCATTCTCCATGTTTTAAGAAGTGTTTGAAGTGAAAATGCATTGACCAAAGTCAAATTTTTAGGAAAAAGTCAACCGATTAACTGTTTAGGGTCTTCCGGACCCAAATTAGGGTTTTGAAATCTGCTAACCAATCGCTCTCAAAATCGTTTATACTTATTGAAACAAGTTTTAAAACATTTTAAGAAAGTGTTTTGAAGCCTTTGATGGCTTTGGTTTGATAAAAAGATCGAATCCCGGTCATTTCTAGTCGAAACCCTAATCTGAGCTTAACAGGGCCTTTTGGGCCTTAAGAGCCAAACATAAGCCAGGAGGCTGAACAGACCTTGCCACTGATCAACTTAGCTACCAAACACAACTTCAATATCCATGCCAAAGCCTCGAGACCATTCAGGACAAGATCGACAGTCATTCAGAGCTTTTGTGATTCAAATGACAGTATTGCCCTTGAAGTCACAAAAGGCCTTATTTTCTATCAAGCCTGGCTCAGAATGTCATGAAATTTAACAGGGATATTCCTAGACTCTCTAAAGACAAAATGCAAAAAGAACCGACTCAATCTAACCTAAAAAGCTACATGCGATAATGACCTCTAACTAACTACTTACAAGGGTAAAATTGGCAACTTGGGGTTTTGACACCTTATTTTACCTCTAATCACAGGTAACCATTAATGACCCTTCCCATGGTCAAAAATGGATGTCTACACCTGCAGACCCATTTAACAAGGCTCTTACCCTGAAGACCTTGGAGCAACATCTTGAGAAGATGGGTATGAGATACGTCACTAATTGGATTTAGTGCAAGTAGGAGATTGTTAGAAGTATGCCCTAAACCAATTGTTAGGTTGTATTTAGGGAATTTATATTTTATTTAAATTCTTGTATGAAACATTATTCATTTATGAAATGGCTTTTATTATCATGTAAACTTGTGTTAATTATAACTGTTCATGATAATGTCCTTGGATAGCATGACAGAGAATTGTATCTTAAGTGTTGAGATAGAGAGACATACAATTCTCAAGTACATATATCCTAGATATATTCGTAATCATAGGTTTATTTATTTGGACGATAATAAACCGTTAAGATTAGCACAGGTTATACTAGCTCCAGTGGGAGGATGGTGAGTCTCAAGCCATCTGTGTAGAGACACTATAGTAAACCTGTGGGTGCTTGTTAGAGAACAAGTACGCAGAACGTGACCAATATGAGTATAGCTTATGGAAATGTATTTGAATGTCAAAAACTGCTCATATGTATAGTCACAATTGCAATCCTCATACATGAGACACCACTGGTTATCTTATGTATGAATTACTAGAGTTTGATAGTATCTCGTACACCTTTAATCAAGAGGATGTAATCGATACTTGTTGTCCCAAATATATAACCCTAGAGGGGGGTGAATAGGGTTTATGGCAAACTTTTCAATTAATTACCCAATAAAAATTAGTGTTCAATTACTAATAACAGAAGCAATAATATAAATGCAAGTAATTGAAAGAGAGAAGGGAAGATAAATCAAACACAAAGATTTAACGAGGTTCGGACTCCGCTTACTCCTCGCCTTGTGCCTCAGCCCAAGGATTCCCCAACAATCCACTAAGGATTAGCTCCTTCAAGGTGGAGAAACCTTTACACGATCTTCTTTATCCCAGGTGGAAGACCCTCACCTTAAGCTCACAAAGAACTTAGCAAATGGCTCACAAAAAAACCCACTAGTGCTCACAAAGAACACTTCTTCAAGCTTCACAATGAATGCTTGGGCAATGCTCACCAAGAGCAACTCTTCAATGCTCACCAAGAGCACTTCTCCAATCTCACAAGATATACAAAGCTTTAATGTGTGTACAAATAGAAAAACTCCCCATTGAGTAGATGAAATACAAATAAAAGTTCTCACTAATATCTCTCAAATAGATTAACTAGATTGGCTTCAAGAGAGTATGATGATTTTGACTAAAATCACACAAGAATGATGTGAGATATGTTGGTATGTGTTTGAGTGTGATCATTAGCTCATTCAAGATTCATATGATGAGTATTAATAGCCCCAATAGTGAATATGGCCGTTTAGAGACAAAATAGAGCCGTTAAAAACTAGCTGTTATGAAGTGACAAGTTGATTAGTCGACTAGGCACATGTGTTAGTCGACTAGACAGTTAAGAATTCAAAGAAAATTTGTTCCCGGGCTTGGTTAGTCGACTAGGCACATTGGGTTAGTCGACTAGACTAGTTAAAATCAGTTTATAAAAATTTCCGGGCACAGTTAGTCGACTAGGCAAGGGTGTTTAGTCAACTGGCTAATCTGTAAATTTCAACAATGGCTACTGGAGTGCGTTTAGTCGACTAGGCAAAATGATTAGTCGACTAATCGACTCTTTAGTCGACTACGCTATATGTTTAGTCGACTAAGCTCAGAATTTTCAAGAGGTCAGCTACTGGATCATGTTTAGTCGACTAAACTAAGTTGATTAGTCGACTAGACATACTCTTTAGTTAATTTCTTGATATTCTTAATTCCAAATCAGCATATAACATCTAAAGTAGTTAACTAAGTGTTCAAAGACATTTTTGGCTTAGTTCAAAATGTTTTTCAAAGATAAGTATGCCAAAGCAATAAGTGTAAAACATTTTGTCTTTGAAGTCCATATAGCCCACTATGAGTTTGAATCAATTTTTGACCAAAATGTGATTTTCCAAAGTTAAAACCTATGGTCTTTAAGTCATAATTAATCACTCAATGATATTTAGCAATTAACAAGAGTGAATGACAAAGTATTCATATGTATAATTGAATATACATAATACAATGTTTGTTATCATCAAACACTGAGCACAATGTGCATATAGAATAAATAAATCAATCAATAATTTGTGGCTCCCCCTAAATAAATCAATCAATGATTTAAAGCATATGCATATTTTAGGTAAAACAAATTCATGATGCAACAATAAGTCCATGAGACAAAGATATTCACATCATCATGAATTTTACCACAATTCATGCTAGCAAATATACACAATATGCAAATCAAATAGAATCACAATACAATGATTTTTATCATCAAAATCAACCAACCAAGGTGGAAGCCATAAGGCTAACAATACTTATTGGCTTTATTAAGTTGTACATGAAGATAGGTGAGTGTGCAATAGGGGATCACTACCCTTAATATCAAAGGGAGAATGTCATTGTTAATTCACAGATAATAACTCGATGAAGTCTTTGGCCAAAGCAGAAGGTAACCAAGGAAAGTGTTTTCATGGGATAACCTGATTGAGTCTATATTTTGGTGAATTACTAACACAAAATTAAGTTAAGGTTTGACATGAATCCATACCCAACTAAGTTAATCATGACATTGATTGGTGAATGATTATCTATTACACAAAGGGTTCATTTATATAGGTATATTCACCTACACTTAGGGCATGTCATGACACATTGTTAGACGCTACTCATGATTAGTGAAAGCCTAATGATAAGTGTTATCATTGAGGGCAAAATTGGAATTGTTCCAATCGAACCAAAAATAGAAAGTTTCTATTTTGGGAAACATTGAGATGTTCCCTGTCACTACTAGGTTGGGGTGAACCCAATGGGTCACACATATAAGGGCAAAAGTGATCTTCTTGAATTTGTGGGAGGGGAATATTCTAATTTATATAAGCTTAATCCTTGTTATTAAAGGTTAATAATTAAAGGTATTAAGAATATAAATAACAAGGATATTACTATACTATATGTTGTTTGGTCAAGCTAGCACTTGTAACCAAACATCATTAAAAGAGGAGAGGACTATAAATAAGAAGGGAGAAGCCCTAGGGCCAGCCACTAGTATGTGTGCCCCCTCCTCTAGTCGTGTCTCTATCTCTTCCCTCTCTAGCTTGTCATCCTCTTCAAGTGTTGAGTGGATACAAGGGATTCAAGAAGTCTTAGGCTCGTGTGGACTTTCATTGGAGGCTTCCATACTTTTGGTGCTCAAGGTTTTCGCGAAGACAACCATCAAAGGAACATCAAGTAAGCTTTATTTATTGTTTTTAATTAAAGTTTGATTCGATTCATCATTTGAGAACATCCTATGGATGAATTCCATGAAACGGTTTTGTTTTTCACCTTCCGCTGCTTTTCTAATCGGCATTCTTTCAACACTTTCACAGTTCACCTATCACTCTGGTGTTAGTAGTATGCCCTAATAGCCAATCTCATTGGTGTAATTTGGGATATAAACTTGATTCATGTATTATTGTTATCGATTAATAATATGTGCTTTTGATTATCATGTCTTATACTGTTATTATGTTCATGATAAGTCCTTAGAAAGAATGTCAATATAAGAACTCAAGAGAGATAAGGAGACTTATATTGTTAAAGACTTCTTTCTTAAATATTCCTAGTCATAGGATTATTTATTAGGCATTAATAATCTGGATAAACTAGCACAGGTTATGTCTGCTTAATATGGAGAATGACCAGTCTCAAGTCATTTGTGTAATGACACTAGGGAAAATTTGTGGGTGCTTGTTTGAGAACAAGTACACTGAATGTGATCATTGATTGAGTTTGTTGAATGAAGTTTTACTTGCATGTCAAACAACAACTCAGGGTTACAATGATGCAAGTGATCCATAGACCTGAGGCACCATAGATGTCCTATGTTAGGGATGTTAGGGTTTGATAGTACAATGTACATATCCTAACCATGGAATTTGTATAAGTACTCATTTGACCTAGTAGACCTATCATGGGGACATATGAGTGTACAACAAGGAATCTATCACTCTCGGTAAAGAGAGGGAATGCCTTGTATTATTCTCAAAGATATAATTCATAGAAGTCTTTGGCCGAAGCAGTTGGGAATAAGAAAAGTGATTCTTGAGTATCCCAAGATTGAATTGATATTTTGAGAATCATATACAAGATGTTAAATTAGGGTTTTGACATATTATCCATACCCAAGTAATTTAACTGAGGCATTGTTTGATGGAAGGATTGAATTGTATCTTAATTGTAATTGAAGGGTTCACTGTGTTATGATAAACCTTCACACAACCTAGGGTGTGTCTTGACATATTGCTAGATGTCACTCAGGACTAGTAGAGGCCCAAGAGAAATTTATTTCTCAAAGGGAAATTAGAAGAGTTCTAATTTGAACCTTAAATAAAAGGGGTTTTATTTGAAGGATAATTTATTTATCCTATATACCTGCTACTAGGTTGTTTTGAACCTAAGAGGTCACACACATATAGTTGCAAGCTTTATTTAAAATAAAAGAGAGGGTAAAATTATAATTAAGAGTTAATTATAAGTGACAAATGAAAGAATATGCGCAGGGAGGATTCGCAGCGGAAGACAAACTATAAAATTTTATAAACAAGAATCCTTTCATTCATATTCCAGCAGGAAATCGATACAAAAATAGGATCATGAATAACACAAGAATAATATTTAAGCAACTTTAAATATACTTAATTGATGATTGCCTTTGTTGAAACCTCGTTCGAATTCGAGCTCCAAAAGTATGAAGCTTCCAACGGTATCCACACAAACTCAAGACTTTTCAAGCTTTCTTGCACTTGATCAACTCTTGAACAAAGCACGGTGGAAAGGGAGAGAAGCAAGTCACGGCCATGGGAGAGCTCCCTACGTCATGGCCACCATGGGGTGGGTGATAGTGATGAGTGCCCTCTTTCTTTTTAGGGTTGGATGTATTTAGTGCTAGCATGCTCCCTCACCTTGTATTTATAGGCAAATACTAGGGTTTCTAATTTTTGCAACTTAGTCCTCCTTAATTAACCTTTAATTAAAGAGCCCAAGTAAGTTACATAAATTAGAAACTAACCCCTCTCCTAACTTAAAGAACTCACTTATGTCCTATTGTGTGTGACCCATTGGGTTTACCCCAACCTAACAGTGAATAGAGACATCTCAATGTCTCCTAAAATAGAAACTTTATATTTTAAGGTTCAATTGGAACGATTCCAATTATGCCCTCATTAATAACACTTTACCAATAGACTTCCACTGGTCATGAGTGATATCTAGCAATGTGTCATGATGTGCCCTAGGTGTGGGTGAATAGTAGAACTATGTGAACCTTTCATGTTGCTTAATCCCTCATCCTCTAATGTCACTATTAAGATATTTGGGCATGATTATTAAATCCAACCCTATCTTAACAACTTGTTATATGTTCTACAAAATATAATACTCAATAAGATGAACCTGATGAAACTCTTTCACAGTTCAACTATCACCATGGCTATGGATTTCAAACTGAGAATTATCTTTGTGAACGAACTCTGACATTCTCTCTCATATTAGTGAGAGTGATGATTCCTTATTAACCACTCATCTATCTTCATGCATAACTTATTAGAGCCAATGAGTATGGATTACATCATTAAGGTTAAGGCTGTACAAGATACCATCAAACCCTAACAACTTAAGCACAAGATACCTATGGTGTCTCAGGTCTAAGGACCACCAAATTAACGGACGTAACATAAGAATATTCTTGCAGATCATGTTCAGTGTACATATTCTCTAATATGCACCCACATATTAACTATAGTGTCACTACACCGTTAGGAAAGACTACTTATCCTCCCATTGGAGCTAGTTTAAATCTATGTTACTCTTAATGGTTTATTAAATATCCACTTTAATAAACCTATGAGCAAGAATTTGTTTAGAATACATGTGTATAAGAAATATGAGTCTCCATATCTCAACAACTTGAGATACATATCTCTCTTATCATTTATTCATGGACCTTATCATATATATATTTAAATATATACGACAAGTTGTACCTTCAATTAATATAATACGAAATTGATATGCCCTTCAGGATTGGTTTTAGGGCATACTTCTAACAACAAATAATAAAGGTTATTATTTTGGAGTTATTATGCAAATAATAACTTATTTGAATTTCAAGTTATTTGAAATTTGAAATAATTTCAAATTTGAAATAAAGGAGCCGGCTGGAGCTAGCACTCCACATATTAAATAGCCAATTAGAGGGCCGGCTAGCATAAGGTAATCACTTAAGGGTTTTGAGAAAAGCCTAGTCGCCACTCACAAGCTCTCCCACTCTCTCATTCTCTCTAAGCTTGCCCTAGTGTGGATCACTCTTGGAGGCTCTCATAATTTTAGGGCTGCTCTACCTTCTCTAATCTCTCTAAAGGCTTTCAATGTAAGTGATTTACATTGTTTTGATTTGTTCTTGAAGCTTATTCAATGAATTATGGTTCTTGGTTCATCATTCCATGGAGAAAAATTTATTCCCCTTTATTCCATGGGATTCTTTCATCTGGCCAGAGATTCATATTGAAAGTTATCTTTGAGAACTGACCCTGACATTCTCTCTCATACTAATGAGAGTGATGATTCCTTATTGACCACTCATCTATCTTCATGCATGACTTACTAGAGCCAATGAGTATATATCGATTACATCCTTAGGGTTAAGATTGTACAAGATATTATCAAACCCTAATAACTAAAGTACAAGATAGCTATGGTGTCTCAGGTCTAAGGACCACCAAACATATGGACATAACATAAGAATATTCCTTTGACTTAATCTCCATAGGAATATTCTATCAGATCAAGTTCAATGTACATGTTCTCTAACATGCACCCACACAGATTAACCTAAGTGCTAATACACTGATAGGAAAGACCATATATCCTCCCAATTGAGTTGGTTTAAATCTGTGCTACTCTTTATAGTTTACAAAATGTCCTCTTTAATAAACCTATGAGCATGAACTTTTTTAGAATAAATGTGTATGAGAAATATAAGTCTCTCTATCTCAATTACCTGAGATATATATTTCTCTTATCATTTATTCATGGACATTATCATATATATAATTTAATATATATATGACAAGTAATACCTTCTAATTAATATAATATGAAATAGACACGCTGATTGCTCTGCAATCAATGCATTTATTGAGGCTTTTTTACTAATTATCACTATCTTATGCTTGAACTTTGTTATTTGATAGCCATAAATCATGAACTTAAGAATTCTCTCGTGTTTTGTAGGAACTCTTTATAACGGCAGCATTTTGAGCACACTCGAGATTGTTTTTCCGCATTCGTCCTCAGATGAGGCTACTAGAGGAATTATTGGGAAGGGAAAACACTCAAAAGGATGCAAGGAAGTACCTGGGCACCTTCTGGAAGCACAAACAAAGCAAACAGAGAACTTTGGAGTTGATCGATAGCTGGCCTATCGATGACCTATCGATAGGGGGTGCCTATCGATAGCCAGAGTAGCCGGCCTATCAATAGGCAGAGATTCTGTTGTCCAATTTTGTACCCCTATCGATAGGGCATACCTTGCCTATCGATAGGGCCTCTTTTTGGGAGTCGTGCCCGCAATTTCTTACTGCTTTTTTTAGTTATTTATGGAGAGTTTTAATTTAGTAGGTTTGTGGGGAAGTATTTAAGCTTTCTTTTCTGAGTTGTTTAGCATCTATCAATTACCCTAGCCTCTGTGACAGTGGCTTTCTCTCTCTCATCTCTCTCATACCATTCCACTGAGATATTGGTTGCACTTGGAAGGAACGAAGATCTCCGGTGATTCAGCCCCGATCATGAGCAGCTAAACTCTTCTCCTTGGGTGTAGATGAAGCTTGGTTAGTGGTTTAATTATGTTTTGATTAAGGTTTAAGGTTTTGTAATAGGTTTATGATAATTGTACAACTTTGAGAGATTGCCATTTTATGTAATCCGTTCTTAAACGTTTTTATATATTTGAATGTGAAGGTTTTCTGTGATTTCATTCATATTAGTTGTGCAATAGTAACGATTGGATATACTTAGGTTCATATAGTCTGTTCATGCCTAACCAGGATAACCTGTGCATGCTTCGCTTGACAGGTTATGCCTTATTTGAATGAGTTTACTATGTGAACAAAAGTATAATATTTTTGATGGTTTAATCTTGTAGTTTAGATCATCACTGATCATAAACGATTGCAAAACCTTTACGTTAATCATATGCATAATAATTCCCTAACTAAAGTGGATTCGAAACCCGAGATTTTCCTTTAATTTGAATTAATCATTTTTTTATGCTCTTTAGTTTAAATAAACAACCAACTCTTCAAAATCAAGAAATTGTTTGGTAACTAAAATCGGATTTGTAATAACTTCTCATAACTCAGTCATTAGTCCCTGTGTTCAACACCCGTGCACTGATTACTTTTCTAACGAATTGAGGTTATAAGCACGAGTAGTTTTATAAATTTAAATATTGATCACAAACAAGGAAATAACCTCCCTTGTTTGGACCGATCACACGCCCTATAGGATTAGTTTTAGGGCATACCTCTAACAATATACCACTTACACTAAAGCCAATCACTATAGTATCTTATACTAGTCTTTGTAAGACAAGGTTTCTAACACTCAAAGGTGTTATGGAAAAGATGATCTTATGCAAACAAGCTTTGCAATTTATTATTTTCAATATAATATTTAAACTAAAATTCCGTTGCCAACTTTGATGTACTAGTAAATGAGACCTATGTTCTCGAAAGAGAATAATATGTATTAGACATTCTTTTAGGCAATTTGTAAATGGCATACCAAATTTCTTTATATATAAGTATTTCATTCTTAAAACTCTTTTAAGAATATACTTATTTTATTCAGAATCAATATTCTGAGTTATCAACCAATATCTGTTAACAACAACTTGCAACATTTATGATATTGATTTAAGTACATTATATGAGTTTCCCAATTTCTCAAATATTAAACTCATATATAATCCCTCATAAAATCAAGATTTTTGAGAAATTAGAATTCCTGTAATGATTTATGCAATTCATAATACTATACTTAGTATTTTTAAAGTATGTACTTTATAAAGAAATAATAAGAATAAGCTTGATGACTTTATTGCTCCCACTTGCCCTATTGAAACAAGGTATTTTATGTTTTAAACCCTTATAACATAAAACTCCTCTTTGATGTTTCAATAATAAGGCATGGTTCTTAACCATAGTGAAAACGTTTGTTTTTCTAAAAACTGCTTTATTTAAGAAAAACATTAAAGTTTATTTGAAATATCTCATAATCCAAGTAACCTTTGATTATATTGTTTGACTTATTTAAGATCCTTTAGTGATATTGATAATTCAAACTAATATATAAGGTTTATACATCTCATGTATTATCCCTTTTTAATCTCCTTAAATAAGGTGATATGTTTATTTTAAATAATGAATTAGAATTCATTTATTAATATGAACCTTATATAGTTAAATCATCATATTCATTTCATTTGTTCAATTTTATTTATAAAGAAATAAATAACTTTAAATTAATTGCCAGAGATAATCTAAATATCGAATATTATAGTGAACCAGCGACCTTAGGGATTTGGAGGCCGTTCACTTTTGAATCATTGTAGATTGTGGATGATCTTTATCCGTCTCGATTTATCCTTCTCTATTATCTACATTTATCCTTCTCTATTATCCACTCAAGATTGGGTTTTGAAAAAGGATAAGTGTTTGCAAAAAACCTGGGAGTCGCCACCTTATTTTTAAGGAATAAGGAAACCATAAAAAAGAGTTTTATTTTCAATAAAACGATGACCCCATTTTAAAGGAAAAGCAAGTCTTTGAACCAAAGTAAGATTCAGGGGCTAGGTTATGAAGTGGGAAGGTTCCAAGGAACTCCTTGTAGGCACCCACCTCACCCTAATTAAAGGTCTCCTAATTAAGTTTGGACTTTATCAAAATCTCATAAAGACAACCCTATCATATTTAATGAACCAAGAAAATAGTATAGATAATACTAGATAATAGATAATAATAATAAAAAATAATCAAAATCCTAAAGACCTTAGGAGACACAGAGTCATCCTAAGATTGTACTTGCGCCCTATTGACTGCCTACGTACCTTACTAATTTCTTGATAAGAATCAAAGTCCACGTAGTTCGATTACATAGGATTCTTCTCACTACAAGAAAAATGGGCTACAACGACCATAAATTTTGGGAAAAGACGAGGGTGCTCTAAAACTGTCGTAAAAAGTTAATAAAAACGAGGGTTTTTAAAAAACACTTGTTAAAAGGCTAGAAAAGACGAGGGTGGTATAAAACCCTCGTCTTTTAAAATACCAACCGTGTCCTTTTTCTTTCTTTCCTTTTCTAAAAACCAAACAGCCCCTTTATTTTACTTCATTTTTCATTTTGAGAAAACCTAATTTTGAGAGAGAGAGAGAGAGAGAGAAAGGGGGAGAGAGAGCTTGAGGATCGGGAGGGAGCAGCCGAGTGTCGAGGGGATGCCGTCACCGGAGTTTTGGCCGGATCCTCATCGGAGAAGTCACCGGACTCCATTTTCATTGAGGCCAAGGTGAGTTTAAGCTTTGTATTTTCTTTTTCTTCCTTTTCTCTTGGGATATCTTCCGATTTGAAGAGTTCTGAGTTGATTTTATCTTGCACATAAGGGGTTTATGGGTTTATTGGGTTTGAAGTTCCTTGCATGTTCATTTCTCTTCCCTTCTCATGGGTATTTACGGTTTTGGGGTGATTATAAAGAACAATTTATGGGTTTGATCTTGTTCTTGGTGGGTTTCCCTCTAAACTGATTTTAAACGGTGGATTTTATGTTTATGAACGTGTTGTGAGTAAGTCTTTAACTGTAATGAGGTTTTAAATCAAACTTATGAGTTTGAAAACTGATTTGGGATTTTTCTTGAAGCCCCTGTTTTTGTACCCACACTTCAATTGTGCAGTGGCTTTATAATCCACAATTAATTCAACTAAGAGGACGCATTTGACAGCAATTATCCTATGATATTTTGGTTTTTTGCTCCTTTTGTTGCCCTCTCCTTGGCACAATGTAAGAATAATGAGCTCCACTTTTGTATTAGATTTGAAGGAAATCTTCTGTCTGGATCTTTGATATAAGCTGACGTTGAAACCATATACTAATCTCTTAGCTATCCTTAATTTCACTCCTAGATGTATATGCTATCTGGGAGAGAATATTACACCTGCATATTATCATTGGTTGTAAACCTTGAAGCAAAGATGCAATCATTTTATATGTCACTTTTTGGGTCAAATTTCCTCTCTTTGGTTTTCTTTGTATGTATTTGAGGCTTTGGGTTTTTCTGTTTGGGTGTTCGTTTATGGGTGTGTGTTCTCTATTGTGATCAATTTTAATTTAATAATAAAATTTCACAGAAAAAAATAGAAATAAAAAACCTCGTAGAATAAGTAGTGAAAATAGCAAAGATTTGATCAAAGTAGGCCTTCTTGCTTGTGGTTACAAATTTTGCGTTCCAACTTTGGACTATGTCAAAAACCTATTCTTTAAAAAACTTAAAAATATCAGATTTATTTAAGTCTACATGAATCAACTGTCAATTTTTTTACTCGTTGAAGGTTGTCCATTCTTAATGCATTCAACATTTGCGTGTTTGCTTTAAAAAATAAGAACACCACTAATAAATGACATCTTCTCTGCTATTGTGTGGTGCAGCTCCTGGAAATTGCACAGGTCCCTGATGAACATGTAAGCATTGGTTCTATGTTCCACTTTACCCTTCATTTTTAAGTTTTAATATTTCTTTTGTGTAACTTAAAATCTGTTATGGGAAGCAAGCTGCAACTCTTACAACTCCCATACCATTGTACTTTAAAGCAAAAGTCACTTATGCTTGTGGATTAGAAGAGTTGTGGATTAAAACCCATACCATTGTGTTGAAATATGAACACGTATTGGTTACTGATGTTTTGAGGGTGTTGGATTAGAAGAGTTGTGTGTGGTTTAAGGTGTAAATGAAAGAATGGGATAATAAATAAATGGGGGTTGCGTGAAGTTGGGTTTTATCCCCTTTTTGTACATTTACTTTCTATGTGAAATGTGATGCTTGTGGGCATGCAAGCACGTGTGATGATAAACAAAGAATTGGTACTTGGAGTATATCCTTGGTGAATTTACATTAAGTGACCAAGAATCTGAACCAGCCAAGGTAGGGTGGGGATGGGGGTTTAATTCTCTGATGTCATTATGTGCACTCCAAATATATTATTATACATAATTTGATTATTTTTGTAGGAATAAGATAATTGACATATCAAGGATTAGAATGTAACTGGATCTTGGAAATGATGAAGGAAATGAAAAAAAAATGCTTAAAAATGCTTAAAATTGGTTTCCTTCAGCAATCTAAGCAGTTTCCTTTACCTTATTAGGTTATGAGTTTGGGTTGATTTGGGTTTTCTTGTTAGGGTAAGGATTTGCATTATTTTTTAAGGGGTTTTAGGTAGTGTAGGCCTCCGGGAGTCTTGTAATAAAACTTTACCTTTCAAAGTGGCAGTCGATTACTTTAGTTATTAATTTGTTACATATTCCTCTTTCTATTTTTATTGCAAGTTCTTTCCTTTTGCTTTGGGGGGCAAACTCACATCCCAATTTGGAAGTCATTGAAGAAGTGACTGGTGGGGATGGTGATCTAGACAACAAAGTGTGGCCATCAGTAGTTGAAAAGTGCATCCTGAATGCAGAGTGCAACTGAAGTGGAAAGGATTAGCTTAAAGCATAGTAAGGCTGTTCCGGGAGGAAGTGACCAACAAAAATGCAAGAGTGTAGTCATCACAATGTGTGAGCTACCTAAGCTGCAGTGATGCTGCGACAGTGAAGGTGGCAATGGATGTTGGTTAACCATTTGGTGGAATGTTGCAGTCTATTAGGAACATTAGAGTATAGATGTTGTGCTCTTTAATTTTAATCTAAATTTAGGTCAGTAATCAATTGAAGAAATCTTTAAAAATTCAAAATTATAAAATTGTTTAACTAAACTGAAACTGACCCAAACCAAACCTACATTTATTTGGTTTGGTTTAGTATCTTTTAGTGATGGTTTGGTTTTGGGTTGGAAATTATGGAAACCAACAGTTTGTCATGATGCGAGCACATATATTTATGTCATTAATCTTGTAACTAGATTTTGATGCACTGCACTTACCAAAACTTGAATAATATTTGCTTTCATCACTTAATAATAATATCTCTTGTGATGTATATGCAGGTCAAGTCTACAGAGAAGCCATATCTCATTGTAATGAGGGTTAGTATTTTGGGTTCCTTTATCATGTCAATCTATATAGAATATGCATGTCAATTATTTTTATCTTCTGATAGATTTCATCACTTAAATTTTATGATGTTCTTTTGCAGTGACAATTTTTGATGCGGGTTGTGATGCTTTCAAGTTGATGAATATATATATATAGAGGATGACTTGATTGTATATATATAGTTAGGATTCCAAATTGAGTGTACATGCCACTTTTAACTTATGTATCAGATATATCTTGAAGACTTTTGGATTTTATGTATATTGTAATTTCTTTCTTTTTTAATAATTCTTGCACTTTATTGGTGGGTTTGTGAATGTGATTGCATGTATACAGGTTACAGGAAATATGCATGTCATATTGAAACTAGAATTGTTATATTATTATGGATCCAAACGAAATATTACAGGTTATATATGGGCCATATTATGGATTCAAATGGAATATTTTTTAAAAAAAATTTAGAAAGAGAAAACACGAGGGTTTTAAACCTTTGTCTTTTTTAGGAGAGACAAGTTTGAAACTCTCATTGTTTGAACAAAGACGAGGGTGCAAAACCCTTGTTATTTTGAGGAAAGACGAGGGTGCAAAACTCTCGTCATTGTTAGAAAAGACGAGGGTGCAAGACTCACGTTATTATTAGAAAAGACGAGTGTGTTGAACCCTCGTCTTTTGTTCAAAATCACGAGGGTTCCCAAACCCTCGTCTTTTTTTTCACGACCCTGGAATAGACGACTCTTTTATAACCCTCGTCTTAGCACAAAGACGAGGGTTTACAACACTTGTTATAGGCAGTTTTTGTAGTAGTGTCTATTGTAATGAACTACACTATTATTAGCATTCTACTTTATCTAGGACTCTATCTTCGAGAGTTTTTATTAGTTTGAAATTATTTTTTAAAAAATCATCTTTAATTAATAGACTTCTAATGAATTTGGAACTCCATTTAAAACACAATTCTTATCAAATCATAATTCTCTCAAAAGTGGGAATTCTATCCCGAATCAAATTCTTTCAAAATAGTGGAATTTTATTCCAAATCAAATTCAGAGTTCCAATTTCATTGGGATTCAATTAATTATGGATTAATTTTGATAAAACATTAATTTTGGAAATTCTTTCAAAGATAGGATCCTAAACATACTAGAATCCTAAATCTAATGTAATCCTTACAACAAAGGGGAATCCTAGGTGGGGTCAAGTGACCCCCCTAATCCTAGGGTTTCTAGCTAGTCATAGATTAGTCTAAACACCTAAAATACTAAATGCCTGCTTGCTGGAATTTCTGGAAATACACAAAAATGCAATAAATAAATGCAAATAATGCATGAAAAATACCTTAAATGCAACCTAATCAAACTATGTGAACCTAGGCATATTTCTAGGTTGGATTTGACCCTAAATATGGTTTTTTAACTTACTTTAAAGTCACTTTCAATCCATGGACAGATTTGAATGTATCTCTAAAAATAAATTAAAACCCATGAAAAAATAAAGAAAAAATGTGGAGATGAACTAAGATGCAATCTAACATGATATGCTATTATTACTATATATAAAACAATGCAAAATGTAGCTTAAAAAATGATAAAAAAGTCCATTTAAAGAATATATTTTAAATCTGGACAGATTTGAATACATACTTAAAATGGCTTGAAAATCATTCTTAATCCACACAAAAATACCAAATAAAAATCCTAACATGCATACTAATATAATAGACTAAAATACTTATACAAATCAATCAAGAAAAGTCACATATTCATGCTCAAAAGCATTAAATTTACCATAAGGGAAGGATCTTACCTATGCTTGTTCCCTCGAACACAATTCATACATCAACCATCCAAATGCATTCCATATGGTAAAATCAATTGAAATAGAGCAAGAACAATACTAAACTTGATAAACAATGCCTAAACTACTTCTAACATCCTAACAATAAATATTGACACAAAAACTCAAGCTTTCTTATGAACATGCATCCCCACTAAAAAATAGAAAATCATATCTATGAAACCAATCCTAGCATGCATGTTAAACATAGAATAAACTCCTAAACATTCTCTTAACAATCAAACAATAATCATAGTATATCAAAGACTCAAACCCAATACTAGACTTAGCCTAAACTTCTTAAGCATGCAAAACAATAAAGGAAAGACTCTCTAAACATATTAAACATTGCATGAACATTAAAGCATTCAACCCAAACTTATCATACATGATTAAAGCCTACATTCTCAACCTAAATCATGCATATAAGAATAAAGGAATGAAAGCCTACATTCTACAATATACAAAACTACCCAAAAAATTCTAATTCCTAACTATGTTACACAAGACTTAATTCTAAGCACAATAATGTATTCAAACTAACCTTTAGCCTTCTTCTTCCTTGCACCTAGCCTTCTTCTTCAACCTTTGATAGCCTCCAAATTCGTAGCTAGAGCTTAGAGGGCTGCTACAAGTGCTCTTAAGTCTCCAATGTCAAAATTCACTCCCCAAAACCTATTCCTAAGTGATGTATATATAGGAATAGCTTCAAATTGATCAATGATCCACATTCAAACCCTAAGGAATGATCCAAAGGCCCTAAATGTGTCTTCCAAGGTCTCCAAGATCGAGATAAGTGCTCCAAACTGACCCAACTTGGCTGTGGAAGAGTCCCAAGTGCACAAAACACTCAAAGGATCGAAGTTTAGCAAATATGGGAACCAGGCTCGGGTGACCGGCCACCCTAGGATGGTTGGCCGTCCCTAAGGGGATGGTCATCGAGCTCCAAGGCCAAATTTCCCCTATGTGGGCCTGTCTCGGCCCGTTTTGACCCGGTTTTGGCTTTTTTCAACTTTTCGGGCCCGTTTCAAGTCCAATTTTGACAATTCAAGTGCCAAAATGATCGTGATTCAATTCTCCATGTTTTGAGAAGTGTTTGAAGTGAAAATGCCCCCAAGATCAAAGTGTTAAGAGAAAACTGACTGATTAGCTGTTTTGGGCCTGCCGGACCCAAATTATGGTTTTGAAATTTGCTAACCAATTGCTTTCGAAATCGTTTCTTCTTCTCGCAACAAGTTTTAAAATTATTTAAGAAAGGGTTTTGAAGCTTGTGAAGGCTTTGGTTTAATAAAAAGATCGAATCCCAGTCGTTCCCGGTTGAAACCCTAATCTGAGTTAAAAAGGGCCCTTCGGGCCTTAAGAGTCAAACATGAGCCAGAAGGCTCAACAGACCTTTCCATTGATCAACTTAGCTACCAAATACATCCTAATCACCTATTCCAAAGTCTCAGAACAATCCGAAACTGGTTCGAAGGTTTTTAAGCGCTTTTGTGACTCGAAGGACAGCGCTGCCCTTTAAGTCGCAAAAATCCTAATCACCTATCATGCTTGACTTAGAATGCCATGAAACTTGGCAGGGACACCAATGGACTTCCTAAAAACCTAATGCAAAAAGAACCGACTCAATATGACCTAAAAACCTACATGCGATAATGACCTCTACCTAACTGCTCACAAGGGTAAAGCTGACAACTTAGGGTTTTAACACCCCATTTCACCTCAAATCACAGGCAACCATTCATGACCTTACTCGTGGTCAAAAATGGATGTCTACAATTATAAATAAACTGTTTTAAATAAACATAGTACTTAAAACTAAATAAAACTTCAAAATGAAGTATTTATTACAACTGGCAATAATAATAAAAGTTCTTAAAAACTAAATAAGATAGTCAAGAATCAAGCTATAGTGTCGAAGGCAGCAACTCTTGATTCTTTCCAAACACAATAAGCCGAATATCTACTCGACATTTTGCTTCCCTTTGTCTCCTACATACAATCGCATTATATAAGAAAAACACAGTTAGGTATCACTTACCATAAGCAAAATAATACTAATTCTCAATTAGTAAATGAATAAAATTAGGACGTACCATCAGAAGAACCATTCTTCAAAGAGGCTAGGTACTCCTTGCAGTTTCTTTTCCAGTGACCAGTCTTGCCGTAGAGGAAACACTTTCCTTTTGTATCATACTTCTTCACTCCTTTCGGTTTAATATTGGACTTCTTCTTATTCTTACCTTTGCCCTAGGGCTTGGGTTTAGAAGTCGAGGCCCCATCAATAGCCAAAACATTTCCTTCGGAATCCTTTTTCAGGGTTTCCTCGGCAGTAATCAACATATTCATCAAATCAGTTAATGAAACTTTATCATTCACATCAGACATGTAAAAGTTCATGATGAATTGTTTGAAGGTTGACGGAAGTGAATGTAGTAGAATATTTGTGCTCATTTCTGAAGTGATCTCAACACCTAGATCATGGAGAGCGTGGATGTTCCGGATCATCTTGAGGCAGTGCTCATTTACTGATGTCCCTTCCACCATCTTGCAGGAGAAAAGTTCACCAACAGTATTGTACCTTACAATCCTGCTTTGTGATTCATATAACTCATTAAGATTCTTAAGGAGTGCATATGCACTGTCTATGACCTCATGTTGCCTTTGCAGCTCATTGGTCATTGATACCATCATGTAGCATCTGACTTGCACATCATCCTCGAGCCACTTGTTATTAGTGTCTCTCTCCTCTTCAGATGCCCTCTCAGGCAAAGCATTGGGGCACGGGAATTTGATAACATATTCAATCTTATCAGCGGCCAAAACTATTTTCAGGTTCCTAAACCAGTCATTAAAATTCAGACCAGTCAAACGGTTGTCATCAAGGATTTTAGATAATGGGTTTAGTGGAGCCATCTACAACAAAAAATAATATATCTGAATTTCATATTATTTAAACATAAATACTTTTTGGTTTCTAAGTTTTATGTTACCTCACTCTATTTTATTCAAATCTCATATACCCTTTATTAAGATATTTGGGAATTTCAGCATTGAATTTCCATAGCGGGGATTGGGATCCCATCAAGGATTAGTAGTCCTCACATAATAGGTTATTGGATACTAATTTTGATGAGTGGAAAACTCTTTATCCTAATGCTTCTCAAGCAAGTTTCAATCTTCTTTTAGCCTCTAAACTGTAGTATTCTCACATAATAGGTTCTTGGATAGTACATTTCAGTTAAGTCATACCCACCATTCACATAAGTATGGTCAATTGAATGTTATATCCCTCACATAATAGGTTCTTGGGATGCACCATTTTCGCATCTTATGATATCCAATATTAAAATAAGATGAGAGTAATTCTTAGGATGAATATGTTCCCGCATATCTGCAGCCAAACATAATCATCGAAGGAATTTTCTTATCTTATAATGGTGGGAGGCTAGGATAAGGCTCATACCTCTTCCTTACAACTTAATTTTGAAAATAAAGGGTTTTGTAAAAGGTCTCACTTTTAACATTAAACATACATCACATGCATCACATATATATATCAAACATACATATAAAATTTAGACCAAACTTTATTATTAGTTCTCGATTATTTTCCCACTGTCCTACTAGAGGTTAGGGTGGATTCATCTTGAACATATAATAAATTTGGTCAAGGCCCTTATCATGCATACATCTCATATATTAAATGAGCTTTCGATTGATTATGGACTTTTAAGGGTGGGTTCAATCTTTGAGCCAAAAATTCTATAGTGTAGGTTAGGTGATCTAATTAAAATTCTATGTAACTAATACATAGCGACAAAAGGAATAGAGAGGGAAATAGGAGATAGGGGATATAGAGGAATAGAGAGGGAAAGAGGCATGCAAGCCCCAAATTACTTACATCACCAAATTTAAACTACTTTAAATACAACCCAAAATAAACCATACACATCTAATGCGGCCAATCACATCTCATTTAATTGGTCTTAAGTCCAAAATCATCCATTCGCATTTACACAACACATTGCATAAATAAAAGAAAAAACAAAGTAAAGGTAATGATGGCAATGGCATATAATTAATTAAAGTCGTATTATTATTATTATCCCATAACAATAATAAAATTATTATTATTATTATCTCATAACAATAATAAAGTTCTTTTAAAATCTCATTTAAAAAGAATCCCATCATATCTCATATGACTATTCTAGTTTCTTTCAAATAAGTAAAACTCCTAATTTAAACAAATAGGGTTTTCAATATATAGAATTTAATTTGAGATATTATTCTCACAATTCCTATCATGCATTTAACAATTTAATATGCTTAATAGATTAATCAACATTAACCTATATAGAAGGGATTAAATAATAACTCAAAATAAAAAATTCTATGAAAGAGACAATTTCAGTTTTTAACAAAAACTTAGAATTCAACTACTGTTTTGGGACTAAACTTTCTTATATTAAAACTAACTTTTTAACTGTGAAAATACTCTATTTCATAAGGATTTTCAGTCCTCTTTCAAATGGCATAGGTCTCGTTTAGTAATTCCAACGTTTGGTATCACTTTAAAGCACTTTGTGACACTAACTCCAAACCTTGGCAAATTCTGAAATTTGCTCACAAATGGCTTTATATGGCCTAGCCTAAAATGAACTAAGTCATGGAAACACTTCAATTCACTAGGTTTTTTAGTCCTCTATCCAATGGCAGGGGTCTCAACACTTGATTCCAACGTTTGGTATCATTTTAAGATCTTTTGTGATAGAGAGTCAGAATTTCCAGATTTGACTCTTAATCATAAAAATCTTAGTGTGGCTAACCTAGGTCATAACAAGTCATGGAAACTCTTCCTAAACTTAGTTAAGACCTTATATTAATGAAGTCAATAGGTGTCATGCTTTGAAAACCTTACAAAATATTTTTCATAGATTTTACAAAAGCTACAGTTGCTGCCTAGAAAAACAACAACCCAGTTTTAACTTTAAAACAATTTTAAAATTAATCCAATCAATATACAATCATGCTAAAACACTTTTAACATGTTTATATACTATTAAGCAACATCCCTAAATGTTTTTAAAGCAAACAAACATTAATTCATCACATAAATTGCACAATCTCTCATGAACACTAAATAAGAGTTTTTATAAAACAAAATTTCATAAACCTACTTGTTCTTCATTTTAAATTTCCAAAAGCAATAGAATTAATTTTGAAAACTTTATAAACTGTTTATGAAACAAATGAAGAACACAAGGCATGAAAATAAAATAAAAAACAAGGCACACTAGGATTCCAAACCCATGTGGCCGTGAGGTATAGTGGGAGAGAGAGAGTGTGCTAGGGTTTAGGGTTAGGGTTAGGGTTTTTCAACCTTACCTAATCCTATCTTTTTAGGGTTTCCATAAACACTAAACATGTTGCTATATTCCCTAAATCAAAATCATTCAGTATAGGAAAGAATCAAATCAAACAAGAAACTTTCCTAAATCAAACAATTTCAAAATAGGAAACTAGGGTTTTTCAAGATTTGTCAATTAGGGTTTCCTAATTCAAATCAAGAAACATTCCTATTATGGTTTAGGGTTTCCTAAACCTAAAACCAGCCACCATTGATATTCCAATTAGGGTCTTGTAAGAACCCTAATCACCATTGTTAACATCTTAACAAAACTCCATTAAAGCACAAGTTTAAACATCTTTAAATCAAGCTATTTGCAAAAATCAAGAATCAAATTTTAAACTATTTAAAATTAATCAAGTATTATGCAAATATATTCTAGGGTTTGTAAACCCTAGTAGCCGTGACCTAGAGGGTGGGAAACCCTCATGGCCGAGATTCCCCATTAGGGATTTCCAAAAGCCTAAGTTTCCATTAAAGATATGGTTCTAAAACTCAAGCTTTGATGTTCTTATTTCCAAAATCAAGAAACTTATCCATTCAATCCTAGGGTTTCCAAAACTCCAAGATTCAACCATGGATGATGACAATAGGGTTTCACAAACCCAAATCATAAATCAAAACATTAAAGAACCAAATAGGGTTCATGAAACCCTAAGTGCCGAAACTAGAGAGAGAGGAAAGAGAGAGGGCCGTACCTTGTTAGGGATTTTTTTATCACATTCCTAGGTTCTAATCATCAAGGGGAACAAACCTCAAAGATCAAAACTCATATATGATAAACCATACTAGGTCCATATTCTAGAGTGAGAAAGAGAGAAAACCAAATAAAATCATAGGGCTTTCAACAAACTCTTAACTCTAAATACCAAAGTGGTAAAACCTCATAGTGGCCGAACCTTATAAGGCTGCCCTCATGTGGCCGTGACCTTCACAAAAGGTTTCTAACAAAACCATAACATGCCATTGAATCAAAACATGAAGCAAAACAAAAACAGGGTGAGAAAAACACCATGGTCGAATTCTACATGGGTTTCTAAAACCCTTGATTTTTTTTTATTTTAATTAATTACAACCAGTCATGCCATCATCAAAATCTTGATCATGCTTAATATGGCTCTGATACCACTGAAAGGAAATCGATGGTAAAGGATTCGCAGCGGAAGTCATGCAATAAATGTTTTACAAGGAACTGAATCCACCATCAAAGTCCAAGCAGGATTCGATTAAGCATCAGATTATGATTTTACAAAGTAAGAACATAAATAAACTATTTAAATACATACTTACAAGAACCTCTTTTGTTTTTGCGATTGATGAACCCGAGCTCCAAAAGGATGAAGCCTCTAACGGTATCCACACGAGCACAACACCCTTCGAATCCTTGCAACTTGTCAACACTTAATGAGAAGCAAGCTAGAGAGCTAGTGTGAATCTCGGCCAGGAGAGAGAGGGAGTTCAAGGGGACGACCCTAGGGTTCTCTACACTTCTCTTAGCCTCCACTTAATGATAGCTAGGATTGCTTAGTGCTAGCTTGACCCATCACCTCTTATTTATAGGTAAACTTCCCTTTATTTACTATTTGGTCCTTCCCTTATTAACTTTTAATAATAAAGACCAAATTAAAAAATAAATAGGAACATTCTGCTCTCTTTAATTCAAAAGACTCTTTTATGCTCTATTGTGTGTGACCCTTTGGGTTCACCCCAACCTAGCAGTGGACATGGACATCTCTCTGTCTCCTAAAATAGAAACTTTCTATTTTAAGATTCAATTGGAACGATTCCAATTATGCCCTCATTGATAACACTTTACCAATAAGCTTTCACTGATCATGAGTGACGTCTAGCAATGTGTCATGACATGCCCTAGGTTTGGGTGAATAGTAAAACTATGTGAACCCTTCTTGTTACTTAATCCTCTATCCCCTAATGTCACAGTTAAGATAATCAGGGTATGGATATTAGTCAAAACCCTAATCTTAAGATCTTGTCATGTGTTCTCCAAAATATAATCTCAATAAGATGAACCCAATGAAACACTTTCACAGTTCACTTATCACTCTGGCCAGAGATTCAAATCGAGAGTTATCTTTGAGAACTGACCCTGACATTCTCTCTCATACTAATGAGAGTGATGATTCCTTATTGACTACTCATCTATCTCTATGCATGACTTATTAAAGCCAATGAGTATCGATTACATCCTTAGGGTTAAGGTTGTATAAGATACTATCAAACCCTAATAACTAAAGCACAAGATAGCTATGGTGTCTCATGTCTAAGGACTACCAATCATATGGACGTAACATAAGAATATTCCTTTGACTTAATATCCATAGGAATATTCTAGCAGATCAAGTTCAGTGTATATGTTCTATAACATGCACCCACATATTAACCTAAGTGTCAATACACTGATAGGAAAGACCACCTATCCTCCCAATTGAGTTGGTTTAAATTTGTGCTACTCTTTATGGTTTATAAAATGTCCTCTTTAATAAACCTATGAGCAGGAACTATTTTAGAATAAATGTGTATGAGAAATATAAGTTCTCTATCTCAATTACCTGAGATATATATTTCTCTTTTCATTTATTAATGGACATTATCATATATATAATTTAATATATATATATACGACAAGTAGTACCTTCCAATTAATATAATATGAAATAGAAATGCCCTTTAGGATTGGTTTTAGGGCATACCTCTAACAGTTCTCTTTACAAAAGATGCCAAAATAGAGTTCTGCTCGAATTAGGAAACTGCCCCGAGCTCATTCCTATCGATAGGCCAAATCAATAGGCTTGTTTACCTATCGATAGGGTAACAATCCTATTGCTAGGATGGCTTCCCTATTGATAAGTGAAGCTTGCAGTCTGCAGGATCATCACCCGAGAAGTCTCTCTATCGCTAGGATTGGATTCCTATCGATAGGAGTCACAACCCTATCGATAGGGGTGACTTCCTATTAATAGGAACAGTTTGCAGTTGTCTATTTTCTACAGATTTCTTGATCGATGACACCCCCTATCGATAGGAGGGATGTCCTATCGATAGGCTTGAGGAATTTTCCACTTTATTTCCATTTTGGGCTCCTTTCCTTGCTTCTAAGCCTATTTGGTATTCTTCCATCGATCGATCAACTCATCTCATCTCATTTCAGCTGCGAAAACTCCGAATCAAGAGCAATGGAGTTTTTTAACTCCTTTTATTAAACCTTGGGACACAAATGAAATTTTAAGAAAAGATTTTTAAATAAAAGAAATTAAATAAAATGCAGCTTTTACAGTCGTTTAGCATCCAAAATCCATTCCGGTCGTTGGATGTTCAAAAACATGATGTGCCACGATTTGCTTTAAACTCAATAAAATACAAGTAAGTTTGGACTCAAGTAGAAGATCTGGACGCAACCTTATGTATCATTGCCAAAATTTAGTATCCCAAATGGGCACACCATTGGAATAACCTATTTGGGTGCCAATGCCACATTTTAATTTGTAATAGCGCCTCAAATGCGAGATACCATTGTGATGCTCTTATATCTTTCTAAAAATTATTTAATTGAAATAACTAGTGGCAAAGTTCCCCAAAGTGCCAAATTGAATTTTTTTTTTTTTTTTTTTTTTTTTTTTTTTTTTTAAAAAGAAAGAAACAGAAAATTTTATTTAAATAATTTACTTTTTGCAGGGAGAAATTTGGAAATTCAAATTTGAACTTCCAAATAATCAAACAACAATTTCTCCAACAATTAAATTAGAAAAAAAAAAATTGAATGGTATGATTACGTACAAGTATATTTTGCAGCAGTACCCGAATGGAAATTAAAGCTGATGGCTCTAGCGATCCTGTGAGACGACAAAGAGCATTTACTACTCTATATTGCAACTGCTCGCAGGTACAAGTCTCTGAGGTCTCGTCTCGTCTGAAGAATATCCATATCACCTTTTGTGTTGCAAGGAATTATCATCACACTGTTTCACGTCCTTGGACTATCCGCAGTTCCATTGCCCTCACGCGCATTCATATTTGCTGTAGTAAAAAACACAAACTTCAGTGTACGGCCTCCATATATTCCCAAACTTTTCTACCCATATGCCTATGTATTAGGAGCTGCCATAAATTTGATGTCATGCGTCATGTGATTTCTTAGAGATTAGTCTTAAAAATAAATTTAAAAAAATTGATTATTTGATTTCATACTCGTCCTGCTCAAAATCACAATGATTTAATGGTTGATTTTTTTTTAAAAAAAAATTTATTATGAAAAATGATAATATTTTAAAAACTGATAAAATTACAGTATTTTACAGTGGCATATTTAAAAATCGGCTGTTAAATTATTGAAATTTTTTGCTAGCATGATATATATAAAAGAAGTATCTAATCTAAATAGTGGGTTTTTTAAAATTTACTGTTGATTTTTTAAAATTTATTTTAAAATTTATCCAAGGCACTTTTATGTAGATTTGGTATATGGCATGTACCCAATTAAAAATTCGATTATTGTGTACTCGTGGATTTCATATTTACATTCTACCAATCGAATTGCTCTACTAAATGCATTTTTATTTATGATAATTTATAATTATATAGTGCGGATTGAACATTCTCGGAGAAAATAGAATTAGCAATTAAATTGGTTATTGTTTTATTGGATATATAGATATAGATATAGTTTACACAAACTTGTCTTCAACTGGCACTTGTTTCAATCATATTGATGGTACGTTGCTTACTCCATTTTCTTTGTTTTTAATGACATGGAGCTTCCTACCCAATCCTATCGGATCTTTGTGGATTAAAATAAACTTCGGATAACTACAATCACCCATAAACCACTTACATATAGACTGAAAAATAATTACAGTATCCAATGATCACAATTTTTCACAGTTTATATATTAGAAATCAACATTCATATCACTATGATTTTTGGCATGTATTTTGAAAAATCGATGGTTGGATTAGATAATATTCTCATGTATGTCTACCAAAAATCATAATAATATTTATATATATAAAAAATGATCATTTAAGGACCGGTCCTTAAATTAAGTTAAGGTCCACTCACCATTTTCTCACATAGGATAGGTATTTTGAAAAATCGATCGTTGGATTAGATGATATTCTCACGTATATCATGTCTGCCAAAAATCATAATAATCTGACCATTGGTTTCCAAAATACAGTTCGTGAAATACTTTAACAGCATTTACCGTTTGATATTGTAACAATTATTTAACAGTTTGTATTTTGAAAACCAAAGGTTGGCTGACAGTGATTTTTAGCAGACATGACATATATAAGAAGATTATTTAATCCTACGGTCAGTTTTTCAAAATACATATTCTAATAGTGAGTGGACCTTAAATTAAGGTATATATATATGCTACAAATGATTTTTAATTATGTCATTATCCAAAAAAAAAAACACTCAAAATTATGCAATTCAAGTGCATAATTTGACCTTCTCTTATATGTGCCAATCAAATTTTGACATGTATGCAAGTGCACATACACTTGTACGCAAGTCTGACCCAGACGTCATGATCCGGAAGAGCCCTAATAAACTCTCGAAAATAGTAAATTGGAAACACGTGTCAATTGCCCATACAATTCTAGGTGACCGGAAGAGTCGTAAAAAACTGTCGCAATACACGTGTCAATTGTCCATCCAATTCTAGGTGACTTGGTCTAACACCAATAGTGTGACGTGTCGAGATTCCAGAGAGAGACACGAAGCCTGGACTTCTTTTATTATGAAAAATACTAGTCCGACCGGACATTACCCATCCCTTTCTATGTGTTTTTTTTTTTTTTTTTAAATTTAAATTTTAGGACAAATTACAGTTTACTCTTTGCACCACTGTACTTTCAATTGCGACACATTACTTACATACTTTCAAAATATGACAAATTGTTATATAGGACAAAAACATTTTGTACCCATGTAGTTTCACCCTTAATTCTTTATCACTAAAATCTTATTGATGAGCTTCACTCTTAATTATCCGTCACTGATGGTTTGTTAAAAATGAACATATTTGTCAACCATTATTTGTTTGTTTCACTATCTATCAACGGACGTAAATATATTATTTGTCACATTTTAAAACTATAGAGAAATAATATGTTGCAATTAAAATCATAGGAAAATGTATAATACTGTGATAATTCAAGAGGGGTCAAAAAGCATTTTCCTCAAAAAGAAAAAGAAAAAACTACAACATAATTAGTCTAATATTCATCATTGTAATTATTAACTAAAAAAATAATTATTCGTAGCCTTTTATTTTCTCTTTAATTTATAGAATTTTTGACAAATAAGGACCTTCTTTTTACCTTTCATATCTTGCAAAAAAAAATAATAATGATAATAATAATTTTGTTCCAAAGTATGTTAGGATAAAATTATATGGAGAAGGTAGGAAGGATGACGTGCTTGCATTGAATGTGATGACGAAGGAAATGAGGCATGAGATAGAGTTGGGCAGCTAGAATATTCGGCATTTGTTGAGTGGGCCAGTAAGTTTGAAATAATTGGATTTGGTGACGATAAAAGAGGAAAAAATATATGGTTCATTTTTAAGGATCTAAGAGATAGATATCAAAATTAAAAGTACACCTTTCTTATAAGTTTTATGTGTTTTGATTTTATATATATATATATATATATTGTCAAACAATAAAAATACCTTTTACCTTAAAGCCCCTTAATATTAACACATATGTATATCATGCATTTGCACCTACTCAAATTCGAGATTTCTTATCTGATAGTTACAATAGATATAATACGAGTCCAATTCATCATTAGCAATTTTATTTTATTTTATTTTTAAATGTAGTTTTTTTTGGGACAATAAAATTTGTCTTTACTCTAAATTTTCAATTCTAATAAGTGAATGTTGATACATTTTTATGTATACGAATTTGATATCTTTCTCCTTGAAAATAAGAATACAATTAAACTAATAAATCAACAACTTATTGACTTTAAAAATAATTATTCGGTTTTAAATTAGTTAATATAATATATGATGGGTTCAAATTAAATTTTTGGTACCATGCAATTAAAATTTTTACCACCTACTCAAAGGCATTTTCCCAACAATGGACTATCTAGTTTTTCTAAATATAGACCATAGATTAAGCAAATATGGATTACGAGATTTTTAAGCATGACAAACAGCAGTGGGACCAAGTTAGGATCCAAGTTATAGACAAAATTAAAGCTTTGAGTGTGGTTTCAACATCAAAATTTCAAGCTCAAACAAGCCTGAGGCCTATCAAAATGACTATATTTCAGTGTTTTTTCACATGGGTATGTATACACATAACTTATATGCAGCTGTGAATTTTTAGTCAATGTGATATAAGTATTTTAAAAAATCAACCATTGAATTATATATAAATTTTTATACTAGCTTGTCATGCTATTCCTGGTGTAAAATTCGATCTCGAGACCTTGCACGCGAAAGTCTTTGCGTGGGCGTACCAAGACTAGTTAAAGCCCAAGAGACTATTTTGAACACGACCTCTAACATCTTCTAAGCCACGAAATTAGGACGTAGTCCTAATACCTAGTTGATCACTTTAAAAGAAATGGAATCAGGCAATTGACGAGGATTAGAGGTTGATCTTCTTGAATTCTAGTATGGAATGTCTAAGAAAAACTAAAATCCGATTCGAATTATATCAAAATCAAACTGATCAACTTACTTGGAATGAAATTGGAAATGCATTAACAAGAGAAATACTTATAATGCTTGAGATTACAACTATAAAAATAGAAATCGACATACTTTGAATGAAAATGTGTTTGGAAATTGATATGCAACACTTGCTTGAAGTAGAAATGCTTGAAACTTCAAGAACTACGGCTTGAAATCGAAAGGATGCCTGAACTAAACTAATGATGCTTGAAATAAACTTGAAAAGAAAATTGCTTGCGAATGTTGGGGATATATACTAAAAGTCATGCTTTTATGTAATAGACCTTAGTATTTATTTATTAATGAATTCTGATATTGCATTTTAAATGAGAATATGTATGAACTATATTTGCATTATATTATCTTTTAATGTTATGCATGTGTGTCTTTTATTCTACACAGTAGATGATTTGGTGTGTAGAGTTCGGCTTACATACAGAGGATCAGATCATCAGTTCTTGTAGAATATAAGCTTATTGTTCACAGCCTAAGATAGAACTGGACACACCATCGGTAAGATTGTAGCACAAGATTTCAGTAGGTCTGTCTTGACTATGGGGAACGGTTTAGTTCCGACTTCTTGTGCTAGTACACTTGTGTGTATTGAACGGGACTGTTTTGGAGTAATTGTTTTATACTGACATATTAAACAATTAATACCTCATGGTTATTATGAATGCTTATGCTCTTAATCCTGAAATATTTAATATGCACATACACTTAGTATTTGTTATCTTGATTCATATAGAGTGAGATCTTTTATGGGTCAATAGACTCGGTAAGTTGGGTAACGGCATTAAGCGTATGGTGTATATTAATTATTAATGGAATCCACGTCCTATAATATGGATTGATGATACCCCCTTGAGGATACTGATAAGTTTTGATTATGTCAAACCCTGCAGATAGATTTTGTATCCGACATATCAAATAAGTTAAGTGTAAGGTTTCAAGGAGATTAATAGATATTGATTAGATAAAATTTTCAGTAATTTAATTTAATCAATGGGTATCTGTAATCTTAACGTGGAGAGATTAATTAGTATTTAATAACAAATAGTTCGAAATAGAATTTTGAATAAGCGAGGGAGTGCAATTGTAATTCTTTAGTGGATTAAATTATAATTAATGTTTATATTGGGAACCCCAAACTTATTTGCTTTCAGGTTCCTGCTGTAGCCTATATATATGCCACGTTGGGCAGCATCTAGGTCAGATGAAATATTATTTTTAAATCCTAGAGGCAGCCGCCTAACAAGTAGAGCACAAGAGAGCCACTCTCTCTTCACATTCTGGCATAGGAGGAATACGGTAGAAGGCTTGAAGAGCTCGAGCAGTTTTCTACAGTTCGTGATTCATTGAGATCAATCCAGACAGATCTCAAAGATACGGATTCATCTCTTTATGATAAAGGATTTGGATTTAATTTTTTTTATGGCATGATCTATAAGCACTATCACGAGTTCATGGGATTTCCGCTCCCTTTCAGCAAAGATAAAAGCTTAAAAATCTACTCGCGAAGTTCTTAAAGCATTGCGCTGTTATGGAGGAGTTGTTGTTGTGCTTGTTTCTTTGATTGGGTATATATAGGCCACCGCTAGGTCTGGCCAGCCTTGTAACTACCCATTTTTTAGACTATATATTATTAGTGGGCCATTAATTTAGTTAGTAGTCACTAACACACCAACTTCCACGTCACATGGCATCTCATCTTTGGTTGGTTATTTTTATGGTGAATGTTCATGCTAAAAATCATAGTGAACCAGCGGTTAATTTCTAAAATACAAATTATGAAAAATTATGAAGATATCCAACAGTAAAAGTTATTATAGTTACTGAAACAATTTTTCATAGTCGGAATTTTAGAAATCAACCGTCCTGTAATTTTTAACATGTCATTTATTAATCAATTGTCAAATTAGCGTAATTTTTATTTTTTTCGATAAGTAGCATAATTTTTTATATGCATGACATGCATAAAAAGAGTATATAATTCAACGAATTATTTTTCAAAATACATACTGGCATCATCATGTGCGTGAGCTATACATTCCAATAAAAATATCTAAAACTTCTATTTATTTACTTATATTGTTAATATAGGATATTTTTGTCTATTTTTGTTGACTTTTGAGATCAATTGACCAAATCAAAATTTAAAGATAAACGAAATTCATTGCAAATTCCAACCATTGGATATCAAAGTGGCAAAATTGAATGATATCAATCTATGATTTACATTATATTTAAGAGTAACTAAAGTTCTTTTAATATACTAATCAAGCATAGCCCTATATAATTATTAATTTATATTGCCTTTTCTTGGGTACTAAAATTATTATTGTTATTTTTGTAATGTTGTCCTTGCGTTGGCCTTATTCACCAAGCACCAAGCACCAAGCACCAAGCACCAGCTACTTTCTATCTTTTTAAGGGAAAGCTTAGGCTGTCAAATCTAAAACGAACTAGGATCAGACAAACAAGGCTCAAACTAGCATATTACAAATTTACAACCATGGGCCGGTGGCAAGAATCTAGTCGTGTCTGTCCGTCCTGCTGTAATGATCATCTCTCTCCCCCTCTCTCTCTCTCATTTTGTCCTTTTCTTTTTTTTTCATCAAGCGTACATAATATAACTCTAAACATGCTCAAATTTTATTTGTTGCTCATTCGCTCAAACTGCCAATGTTTTTTTGATTGTTCATAAAAATTGAATGATTGCATTCGTATTTATATAGCATTGAATATATGAATTTATCAATTTGAATACATCATTGGAAATAATAAAAATAACATGTTAGTAACTTTAATTTTAGGGTGAATACAAAAATGACAGATTGAATGTTCAAAATGACATTAACTGATTGGCAGTCTAGAAATTTTAACAGATCGAATATTAATTCCGATAGTTAACGTCCCACTTTAGTACAATTTTTTTAAAAAATTGGACTAAATCGAGTAAAAGTAAAATTTAGGGATCACATTGATATTCATCCCATAATTAAAGGTATTAAAATGTCATTTTTCCATTAAAAATATTAAAATTATAAATGATTATTTAAAAAATATAAAATTTTAATTAACCGAAGATGAGTCTAACCAATTTTTATTTCAAAAATATTTAGTAAATTATTTCTTGTATATAAATTTGTTGAACTTTATAAATAAAATAAATTCACACCAATTGTATCTATTTTTTTTTAATTAAAAATTAGGTTGCATCTAATTAAGTTTTCTGAATTTTCAAATAAATCTTAAATATTATTAATAATACAAATTATATTTTGTAAAAACTCATGAATTGCCTTAATACCAAATATTTTATTCATGCATTTGAAATGTTGATGTCATTTTTTACATAATTATACCACTTTGAATAATACATTTTTGTAAAATGATATAAAAATCTAATAAAATAATTTTTAATATCCTTGGTGAGGTCACTTAGAGGACATCATTTCCATACCCAGCAAATCAAGGTGACTTGGTCTAACACCAATAGTGTGACGTGTCGAGATTCCAGAGAGAGCCACGAAGCCTGGACTTCTTTTATCATGAAAAATACTAGTCCGACCGGACATTCCCATGCACCCTTTTCTATTTGTTTTTTTTTTTTTTAATTTAAAATTTAGGACAAATTACAGTTTACTCTTTGCACCACTATATTTTCAATTGCGACACATTACTTACATACTTTCAAAATATGACAAATTGTTCTATAGGACAAAAACATTTTGTACCCATGTAGTTTCACTCTTAATTCTTTATCACTAAAATCTTATTGATGAGCTTCACTCTTAATTGTCCGTCACTGATGGTTTGTTAAAAATAAACATATTTATCAACCATTATTTGTTTGTTTCACTACCTATCAACGGACGTAAATATATTATTTGTCACAATTTAAAACTATAGAGAGATTAATATGTTGCAATTAAAATCATAGGGGAATGTATAATACTGTGATAATTCAAGAGGGGTCAAAAAGCATTTTCCTCAAAAAGAAAAAGAAAAAACTACAACATAATTAGTCTAATATTCATCATTGTAATTATTAACTAAAAAAATAATTATTCCTAGCCTTTTATTTTCTCTTTAATTTATAGAATTTTTGACAAATAAGGACCTTCTTTTTACCTTTCATATCTTGCAAAAAAAAAAAAAAATTATAATAATAATTTGGTTCCAAAATATGTTAGGATAAAATTATATGGAGAAGGTAGGAAGGATGACGTGCATGCATTGAATGTGATAACGAAGGAAATGAGGCATGAGGTAGAGTTGGGCAGCTAGAATATTCGGCATTTGTTGAGTGGGCCAGTAAGTTTGAAATAATTGGATTTGGTGACGATAAATGAGGAAAAAATATATGGTTCATTTTTAAGGATCTAAGAGATAGATATCAAAATTAAAAAGTACACCTTTCTTATAAGTTTCATGTGTTTTGATTATATATATATATATATATATATATTGTCAAACAATAAAAATACCTTTTACCTTAAAGCCCTTTAATATTAACACATATGTATATCAAGCATTTGCACCTACATAATGAGATTTTATGTTTGGATGCTTAGAAAATGGAGGATGAGAAGAAGAAGAGGAGGAGGAGGAGGTTTCTCTCCGAACAAGAATATATATATATATAATAAAGGCTTTCTTCACTATATTTTTTAAACAAAATATCAATTAATTTGTTCAATTGACTTGGATCGAACCACAAATTTAATTTCACAAAATTGACTATTGGATTAGATATTCATCATCTCTATGTCATGTCTGTAAAAAATCAAAGTAATTCGACGGTTGATTTTTGAAAAAATTATCGTTAAATAAATGGTGATATTTTGAAAAACAAATCCATGATGAGGGTATTATGGTCAAATGTTAAGAATTGAAAATTACATTACATATCTATTCAAACACTAGCTTTGTAATTGTGTGGGCATATGATTCCACATTCCCAACATATCCAAACATGTAGAGGATAATCACATTGCACATTTCCATTCCCAAGTAATGTGATTCACCCATAATCACATTACATTGTATTTCAATACAGGCAACCAAACGGTATTTAAGGATTTAATTTGAAAATGAGCTATCCTTTAGAGAGATAAAGTGTAATTTAAAAAAAAAAAAAAACCACACAGAAAAGAAATCTGCAAAGAAAACACCAATGGCAAAGATTTTCAATCCAGGAATTGAAAATTTTGAATTTGAATGTTCACTCTCTTGTCATCGTAGGCATAAATTTGTACGTAAGTTAAATTTAGATTTTAGCAAGAGTAAGAGCATAACATCTCTTTTCTTTATCTTATCTTAAAAAAGAAAAAGGAAAATAGCATAATATCTCTTATTTGAAAAAGATAGAAAGGAAAAAAAAACAAAAAAAGGGAGGGAAAAACAGGTCGAATAAAATGAAGATGGAGAAAAGGAGGTTGGGCGACAAGAGGGAGAGTGATTGGTTTTTCTGTGTGCGTGGGGCAGGCAGTCAGCCTTTATAAATAATGGCAGAGAGGGAATGATGGAAATTCCTGCAAGAATGGAATGATGCAAATGCAAAAACAGGCCAACCCCTTCTTCCACATATGTCCAAAACAAATATTTATTGTCTGAAAGTACTTTTTCCAATTTATTAAAACATTTTTAAAAGTAGGGGTGCTTCGAGGACGCCGGTATTCTTGGCGTATGCAGGAAAAAAGCGTAGAAAAGTGTGCAGTGTGTGGAATGGGGCAATGGCAATGGCAATGGCAATGGCAATGGCAGTATCTCAATCGCAAATCCACATGGATCCGAATGAATGAATGTTGGCTGCCTTGACTCCTCGATTTGACAATTAATCCCCTTTTACTGCGTTTCTGATGTAGACTCTTTTACCTTTTCCATTTATTTTCCACCCTTTCAAAATTCCTTCTACGTTTCGGAGAGAATTCAATTTTGTATTGTTTTACTTTTTATGATCAGTCTCGTCAATCAATAATATAATAAAAATAAAATGATATAGAGTACATGCTCTTTTTTATACCGTTGTTATTGCTTTTAACCTTTTTTTTGTCTTTTTATTATTATTTTTTTTAAGGAAAGTTCAAGGATTTTTTTAATCTAACAGCTATATAAAGAATTTTCAATTGATTCACTTGTCCATCCTTCCAACCAAATCGTGAATTAAAATTTATTAAAAAATAGTTATAAAAATGTATTTAAAAGTACTTGAGTTTGGAGCTCTATACTATAAAGTCCAATTTTAAACCACAAAGTTCACAAGATTTTTAAATTCTTTAGTATATTTTTTATGTTAAAAAAATCTTTGAACTTGATGATATAAAAAGCTTATGTAAGAGACTTATGGGTAAATTTGGTATATCTATATTTAGGGTGATTCTATTGCCACCCACCCATATTGCTAGTGACACCCATTTACTATTTCGCCATTCATCCCACAAAAGAATTTATTTTCTTCACTCTATGGAGAAAAAGTAGGCCAACCATTCAATAATATGTTCTAACTTAGTGTGCTAAATATTCTAATATGTTCGGCTGACCACCGTTGAACATAGGATGATATTATACCAGTGCCTACTGAACATTCTATAATGTTCAACGTCTACTACTGAACATTAATTTTTATATGTTTGGTTGGGGTGATTGAACATTATGTAAACATCCCCGGTTGAATATTGTCATATGTTCGGTTGGGATGACTGAACATAGTGATATGTTTAATTATCCTATTTGAATATTAATTGATATTCAATGTAACGCCCCAGTCTGACACCGTCCCGGGTAGGTTGACATGTGTCAAAATGGAGATATAACCTGATACACTCATTCATATTTCCATATTCAGGAGAAAGAAAATAGATATATCAAATACATGGAATGAAATGTGCATACATATGTCCCGAGTTGAGTACTACATACTATCAAGTAATATATCCACCAAATAAAATACCATAATGCCAACATCACTGGAATATGGGCATAAACATAATGCATAATTGTTCATAAAGACTAATCTCTATCCCTACTCTGAATATACTGCAGGAATGCACCAAATGCAACTAAACCGACTGCTAAAGACAAAGAGCTCCTATCAGGCAAGCTCCAGAAACCTGAGAATCTGCAGCATAAAATATAGCATGAGCTTGGAATGTTTAGTAGAAATATTATCCCCAACTAACAATAATAATACAGATGCATGGATTATTTCAAAAGCAAATAGAACATAACATTTCTAAATCAGTTTATAAAACTGGTGTGGACTTTCGTATTTCATAACCATTTCCATCCTAACCAAAACATCACTGGCTCACAAAAGTATTATAGTAACTGCATTTAGGCTAACAACAAGCCCCTAGCTTAGCCAGGCTAAGATATAACTACTACGGGGTTCTTTCTCTTAGAGTAATCCGGCTAGTTGCCTTGCGCGTTCAATTGCCAAGCCAATTACGGGGTTATGCCTTCGGGTCCGCTTTATGGCTCCACCCAGGATCATGGGCCCTTATATCCCCTGTGATATAGCCGAGCCAAATATATACCAAGCATTTCATTCATATCACATTATAGTTGCCAAACGACATAAATCATTGTGAAAGGCATATAAATACAGTTATCAAAGCATTATTTCATAAAATATACATCTTTAAAATATAAGTTCAAGTAAGCAATTCATATGCCATCACCAAATCAACATAAAGCATGCCACACATAGTATATCAAAGCAGTTATAATTCCATGCATCATTGTTATTTAAACATATTTCAAAAAAAGGTTTCATAATAAACATTTCAAGAAATTCATATTATCAATGCTAGCAATGAAAGACATATTCCTACATTTATCAAGTACAACTCCCTAGACTCCGGTCCTTTTCCAACCAATGCAACCCTAGCTTGCGAAAGGATAGTCTATCGAACTATCGGGATCTGAAATAGAAGATAAATAATGCATTTCAACTCCTAATTCGAAAGCATGCATATAAAGAAAATAAACTGAGGTCTCACTCGCCAACTTGACTCATCCAAGCCTTAAGATCCTTGAAAACTGGGTTTCCTAAGCTTCTCGTGAATCAAAGTTCATTTAAAACGAATCCTAGGTGAGAAATGCAGAACATAAGCAAAATGGTTGAAAATGCCTGATTAGTCGACTAGTCATCTCTGATTAGTCTGAAATTCTGAGGAAACAATTTCTTAATTAAAAAGGTTGATTTTAAT
>JAESVK010000135.1:1448385-1478990 GCA_017140935.1 Hamamelis virginiana
GATAGATCCTACGCTTGGGATTGAATTGCACTTCTTACGAGCAAGCAGCCCTTACCTAGCATACATCTCATATATTAAATGGGCCTTGGATTGATTATGGACTTTTAGGGTGGGTTCAAACTTTGAGCCAAAAAGATGAACCCTAGGTCTATAATGAGGGTTAGGTGATCGCAATTAAAATACTATGTAACTATTACACCAAGACTAAAAGATCTTTGAAAAGTCTTGAAGTCCTTGCCAAGTCCTTCTCAAGTCCTTGCTTTTCCTCTCGAACAAGATTCCACCATGCACCTCGAGTCCACCATATTCCACCATGCATCAAATATTACATTTAAAATAAAAGAAAGAAGGGGATTAAGGAGATAGCGGATACATAGGGATTGAGAGGGAAAGAGGCATGTAAGCCCCAAATTAATTACATCACCAAATTTAAACTACTTTAAATACAACCCATTAAAATAAACCAAACACATCCAATGCGGCCAATCACATCTTATTTAATTAGTCTTAAGTCCATAATCATCCTTTCATATATCATATGATAACATTACTGTCTTTCCTTAAGTAAAACTCCTAATTAACTCTATTAGGGTTTTAAATATATAGAATTTAATTTGAGAAATTATTCTCACAATTCCTATCATGCATTTAACACTTTAATATGCATTATAGATTAATCAATATTAACCTATATTGAATGAATTAAATAATAACTCAATATAAAAATTATAGGAAAGACATAAACCCAGATTTTCAACAAAACTAAGAATTCAGCTATTGTTTTGGGACTAAACTTTCCTATAATTGAAACTAACTTTTAAAATGTGAGAATACTCTATTTCACAAGAATTTTTAGTCCTCTTTCAAATGGCATAGGTCTCGTTTAGTGATTCCAACGTTTGGTATCACTATAAAGCATTTTGTGACACTAACTCCAAACCATGGCAGATTCTGAAATTTGCTCACAAATGGCTTTATATGGCCTAACCTAAAGCGAACTAAGTCATGGAAACACTTCAATTTACTATGTTTTGCAGTCCTCTATCCAATGGAAGGGGTCTCATCACTTGATTCCAACGTTTGGTATCAATTTAAGGCATTTTGCAATAGAGAGTCAGAATTTCCAGATTTGACTCCTAATCACAAAACCTTTAGTGTGGCTAATCTAGGTCATAATAAGTCATGGGAACTCTTCCTAAACTTAGTTAATACCTTATATTAATGAAGTCAATAGGTGGCAAGCTTTGAAAATCCCAGAAAATATTTTTTTTATAGATTTTACAAAAGCTTCATGGTTGCTGCCCAGAAAAACAGCAACCCAATTTAATTTTAAAACAATTTTAAAATTGATCCAAGCAATATATAATTATGCAAAAACATTTTTAACATACTTATATATCATCTAGCAACATCTCTAAATGTTTTTAAGCAATTAAAAACAATAACTCATCACATGAATTGCACAATCTCTCAAGAACACTAAAATTGTTTTATAAAATACTTTTTCATCAAACATATATGTTCTTCATTTTTAATTTTCAAAAAACAATTAAATTAATTTTGAAAACTTCATAAACACTTTATAAAACATATGAAGAACACAAGATCATGAAAACAAAATAAAAACAAGGCACCCTAGGGTTCTAAACCCATGTGGCCATGAGGTGTAGTGGGAGAGAGAGTGTGTGCTAGTGATTAGGGTTAGGGTTAGAGAACCTTAACTAATCCAACATTTTAGGGTTTCCATAAACACTAAACATATTGCTATTATTCTTAAATCAAAATCATTCAAAAATAAGAAAGAATAAAATTAAAATAAGAAACTTTCCTAAATCAAACAGTTTCAAAATAGAAACTAGGGATTTCAAGATTTGATAATTAGGGATTCCTAATACAAATCAAGAAACTTTCCTATTTTGGTTTAGGGTTTCTTAAACCTAAAACCAACCACCATTGATAATGAAATTAAGGATTCAAAGAACCCTATATCACCATTGTTAAACACTTTAACAAGCTTCATCAATATATAAGTTTAAACAAGTTTAAATCATATAATTGCATATATGTATCGAGAATCAAATAAAACAACTTTTAAAAGAAATCAAGAATCATGCAAATATAATCTAGGATTGCAAACCCTAGTTTCCATACCTAATAGAGGGAAATCCCCTCATTGCCGAAATCCCCATTAGGGTTTACTAAAACCCTAATCACCATTAAACCCAATTTTCTCAAAATTAAGCTTTGTTTTCTTATTTCGCAAATCAAGAAACTCATCCATTCAATCCTAGGGTTTCTCAAACTTAAAGATTTGACCATGGATGATCATGACTGGGTTTCTAAAACCTTAATCATGAATCAATTCAACAAAGAACCAAATAGGGTTCATGAAACCCTAAGTGGCCGTGAAGGGAGTGATGAGAGAGAGAGTGTTGTACCTCCTTGGGGGGATTTGATCATCATCAAAGATTCAATACATGATGGGGAACAAACCCCAACAATCAAAACAACAAGGCAATCAACCCTAGGTGGTCCGAGTTCTAGAGAGAGAGAAAAAAAAAACCAAATAAAAATATAGGGTTTTCATCAAACCCTTAAACACAAGCACCAAAGGGGTTGAACCCCATATGACAGAAACCTATAGGGGCTGCCTCTACATGATCCGATTCCTCCTAGAGGGTTTTGAACAATAGTTATCATGCCATTAAAACAAAACACAAAGGGTTCCTCAAGAACCCTCATTGCCGAATTCAACATGGGTACCAAACCCTTGATTTTCTTGATTTTAATTAATTAAACCATTGCAAGCCATCATCAAACCTCATGACCATGCTTGATTTGGCTCTGACACCACTGAAAGGATATTCGAATAACATGGAATCACAGCGGAAGACAAAATAAAAATTTTACAAAATAAGAAACCATCATCGAATATCCGGGTAGGATTCGCACAAGCATAGGGACATGAGATAATCAAACAAGAACATATATTTATCAAACATAAAATATACTTACTTGATTTGCCTTTCGTGTTGCGATTAATGAACTCGAACTTCAAACGTATGAAGTCTCCAAAAGTATTCACACGAATCCAAGACTTTTGAATCCTATTGCACTTGATTAACTCTTGAGCCAAAGCAAGAATGAGAGAAAGAGTGAGAAAACGGCTATGGAAGGAGACCTCTCTATAGCTCACGGCCCTAGGGTGGGGATGATGACTTCTCACTCTTCTCTTTAGGGTTTGGGAGTACTTAGTGCTAGCATGCACCCTAGCCCTTGCATTTATAGAAATACAAGAGTTTCTAATTTGCAACTAAGGACCTATTTTATAACCATTAATAAAGTGTCCTTTTAATTTGCATTTTAATTAGAAACTTACCCCTCTCATGTATTAAAAAGCTCTCTTAAATTCTATTGTGTGTGACTGATTGTACCACAATCATGCCTTCAATTTAGGTATTACTGTATGCTCTCATATAAATAAATTATATAATAAATATCATTTTGCATAAGATCTGTACAAATTGGATTAATTTCTCTGTTTCAAGAAATCTGTGCAGATTGTACGATTTGAAAGCGTCGCCTATGAAGCCTTGATGATCATCTCGAATTAATGAGCATTCAGAAGAGATCCACAGCAGCCTTTTGAAGTACGTGAAATCATACGAAGAATCGCTGCATATTGAAAGGCAAAGTTTCACATCTCTATCGATAGCCAATATGCGCTATCGATAGAGGCACTATCGATAGCGCATATTCGCTATCGATAGAGGTGAGGCGGCTGCGGGATATTTTAGATATTTTGAGATATTGAAGGGGCATTTTGGTCTTCTTGTAAATGGGTCTATATATAGGAATGTATATGCGACTTTAAGAGGGTTCAAGACTTTTGCTCTGAATCATTACTCTGCTATTTTAAATAGATTTCAAGTTACAGTTTAATTTTGCATTTTATTCGGCAGTTTACTTTTTCAGCAATTTCCAATTTCTGCAATTTTTCTTTTAATGCCTGGCTCAATTCTCACTTGAGGATTGTTCTTTAAATATACAGTCTTTACTTTCAGTACTTTACTTTTCTGCAATTTTTCCTTTTTATGCATGGCTTAATTCTCACTTGAGAATTGTTCTTTACTTTTAATGTCTTTTTCTTTATTTACTTAAGTCTTTTCTTTATTTACTTTCGCCATTTTCTTTATTTATTTCAGCACGTTTCTTTATTTACTTTCGCCATTTTCTTTATTTATTTCAGCACTTTTCTTTATTTACTTTTGCCATTTTCTTTATTTATTTCAGTCATTCTTTTCATTATTTCTTCAGTCTTTTACTTACTGTTTTATTTTACTTTTTTCATCCCGTGAACCCTTAGAGCTTGTCATGGATAAAGGATATTCTCCTCCATTGATGTGTAGCTAATACTCTAAGCTTGGGTGAGGATGAAGTTGGATTCTTTATGCGATTCTATTTTATAAACATCCCTCTATTTGTATTATGTGATTGCATAGTTGTGAAGGTTTTACCGCACACTATCACTAAATATAATATCATATAATTGTACATCTGTGATTGCAATTATATAATTATGCAATGGTTCTTATTGGTATAAATACAAACCAGCATGCTTTATTCCTCATTTAAGGTGGATAGCGATATTCCATTCTTTTCAAGGATAAACCTGCCGGTCCTATATTCATAATCTTTTTGGGACTTCCTTCTTGTAGTTGGAAGAACCACCATACATAATTACTATATTGAGGATTTTATAATATAAATTGTATAATTGATATTCAATGGGCTTCTCACCCAAGTTCCGCTCATTCCACTAATTTAATCACGTTTTTAACTAGCTTTATTAAACTACTGCATTTTCGCTTCGACCCAATCGGAGCACTTTCCACCATCAAACTTAAATTGACAATATTCTTTCAACTTAATTAATTCTAAAAAGTCTTTTATTATAAACCTGCATTTCCCAGTGGTTCGACACCCGTGCTCACTAGTCGCAATCGAATTGAGATTAACAGTCACGTGGTTTTATAAATTAATTAATCTTGATCACTGATCAGGAATAATCTCCCTTGTCATTTGAGTCGATCAAATTTTGGCGCCGTTGCCGGGGAGTTTACGGTTTATTTAAAAAGAATATTTGGATTTAATTTAAGTAGTAAATATTAATACTGTTAATATTAATTAATATATATTCTTTTATACTGTTAATATCTATATATAATAATTATTATTTATTATTTTCACTACAGGTGGCTGAAATCAGGAATTGGGAGCTTCACTCCCGCGCGCTTAAAATAACAATTAAAAGCTAAAGATTAACTGCTCACTATTTGCTTATTGAATTCCTTGATTATCTGTGAAGACCTCATTGTATGCGGGGTAGAAGGTCGTTGTCCTTTAACGTAATTCCTTTAGACTCTGAATTAGAAAGAACTTTGAGAGCTGCTAAAGCTTTTCAAAGTCAGTCCAGTGAGTCAGTACCTTTGCATCATTTAGATATGGCTGAATCATCTGCACACACTGTCATGTTACCTACAGATAATATTCAAGCACCTCAAGGTCTTAAAACTCTTAGGGATCATTTCATGCCCAATAGTTTTAATCCACCCTCCTGTATCCAAATCCCGCACATTGAGAATCTCATCTATGAGATTAAGCATGCTTCCTACGTTTTATGGGTTAGATAGAGAAAACCCATATGACCATTTGCAGGAATTTTTAGGGATATGTTCTACTATTCGAATTCAGGGTTTCCATCCAGAATCCCTGAAATTGTTTTTATTCCCGTTTTCCTTAAAAGATAATGCCAAACACTGGCTTTGTACTCTCCAAACCCCTGTCCCTATCACTACTTGGGAACAGCTTCAGAAATTATTCCTGTCTAGATTTTACTCTGTTGGTAAAACTCACCAAATGCGACGAGGTATAACAAACTTCGTCCAACATGAACAAGAATCTTTTCATGAAGCCTGGGAAATAATGAAAGAACTTCTTAGGTTATGCCCCATCATGATGTACCTAAGTGGCAAATCATAGAATCGTTTGTTAGAGGTTTAACTGAGGGAGACACGCAGACTGTGAAATCTGCCTGTGGGGGAGCTATTTTAAGTAAAGGTGAGGATGAGATGTGGGCGTTATTTGAAGCATTGAGTGAGGATTCTTTCCACATGGCCTCGATGTCTTTAGGTAACCGTGATGATGCATTAGTGAAGAAACCACCTCCTAAAAAGGGCGGCATTTATGAAGTGGATACCCAAGTCTTGGCAAACAAGCAAGTTGAGGCTCTGTCTCAAAAGCTTGACCAGTTAATAGCGGCACAAGGGCAATCTTCTAAGGCCCATGTGAAACCTGTCAACTTGGTATGCAATATTTGCACTGACCCAGCTCACGAAACCCCATATTGTCCTATGGCAGGCCAGTACCCTGAGTTTGTCCAAGAGCAGGTTAATGCTGCTCAAGGATATGCACCACCTAGGAATGACCCTTATTCCAATACTTACAATCCTGGGTGGAAGACTCACCCCAATTTCCAGTGGTTTAGTCAGCCTAGAGGATCCAATCCTAGTCAGCCTGCGAGACCCACATATAGCAGTAATCCTGCTGTAGTTCAACCCTATAGACCACCACTGATGCAACCCCAGTACCCCAGTTATGGTGCTCCTCAAGCACCTCCACCCCAGTATCAGAGTCAAGCTGTGACTCAACCACCACCACAACCTCATAGAACGCCTGGTTTTGAGGAGCAAGTCCTAGCTACCCTGAAAAGTCTAGAGGCTTCAGCACAACTCACTCATTCCCATTCCCAATCTATTTCCAAGTTAGAAACCCAAATGGGTCAACTAGCGGCTTCATTTAGTCGCAGAGAGGAAGAGAAATTCCCGAGTCAGGCTGTTGCCAATCCTAAGGGAGCTTTTGTAGCTGAGAGTTCAACTTCTCAGAACCCTTCATGTAATGAGGATGTTAAGGCTGTTACAGTCTTGCGTAGTGGGAAAGCGGTAGATAATAGAGTTGGGGAGAAAGAGAGAGAAAAAGAGAGATAAAAAGAGAAAGAACCTGCAATAGAGAAAGAGTCTGAAGCTTCGAGGGATAACTTTTCCTCAGCATTAGACGATCCGTTGGCATCTTATGTGCCAAAAGCCCCCTTCCCATCTGCGCTGATCGCGCCTGAGAGGAGAGCGAAGAAAGGGGCTAGCATGTCGGATATGTTAGAGGTGTTTAAAAGTGTTCATATTAATTTACCTCTACTAGATGCCATTAAACAGATTCCTTCATATGCTAAATTTTTGAAGGAAATGTGCACACAGCAACGCAAGGAGCGCGTGCACTTGTCTAAAACCATAACTCCCGTTGACATAGCAAGTGCTGTGTGTCAATTCTAAGCTCCAATTAAAAGAAAAGATCCTGGAACGCCAACTATACCTTGCTTCTTAGGAAGTCATTTCATTGATAGAGCGTTAGTTGATTTTGGCGCGAGTGTGAATATTCTTCCATATTCAGTTTACGCCAAAATGGAGCTTGGAACACTCCAAACCACACCTACGATTCTTCAATTTGCAGATAGGTCCACTAAGGTACCTAGGGGAATACTGCAGGATGTTTTGGTAAAGATAGATTCGTTTGTCTTTCCTGCAGATTTTATCGTCTTAGATATGGAGCCTGTTGATATTACTAGGCCTCAAATCCCGGTTATAATTGGACGACCTCTTCTGGCAACTGCTAATGCAGTCCTTCACTGTAGGACTGGCATAATGAAGGTGTCTTTTGGAAACATGAAAACAAGGCTGCAGGTTTATAGTGCAGCCAATCAACCTCATAACTTTGAGGATTGTTCTTTTGTAGATATCATAGATAAAGTGGTAGAGGAAGCTACACCTTATCTTCTGTCCAAGGACCCGTTAGAAACATGTCTTAATTACTTTGGGTTCGAGGACCATGACCTAGAGCATTCATTCATGGAGGTGAATCTTGTCTTAAATTCTACCTCCTCTGTAGAAAAATTGCCTTGGAGACCTAGGGTTGAGCCACTTCCGTCTATTGCCAGTGTCCCTTCCCCTACGTCTTTTGAGTCTCCACCGCAACTTGAGTTAAAGCCTCTACCGGCTAATCTCAAGTATGCCTTTTTGGGTAACAGTGACACCTTGCCTGTCATAATTTCATCTTCATTGAGTCTAGATCAGGAAGGTAAGCTGTTATCTGTTTTGAAAGAGCACAGAGTAGCCATAGGATGGTCGGTCGCTGATTTAAAGGGTATAGACCCGTCAATCTGCCAGCACCGTATTCACCTAGAGGAAGGTGCTAATCCTTCTAGAGATGCCCAACGTAAGTTAAACCCGAATATGAAAGAGGTAGTTAAAAAGGAGGTTTTAAAGTTGTTGGATGCGGGTATCATTTACCCAATTTCTGATAGTGAGTGGGTTTCCCCTACTCAATTGGTTCCTAAGAAGTCTGGGATTACAGTGATAGCAAACGAGGAGGGTATTCTAGTCCCTACTAGAGCTACCACTGGTTGGAGAGTCTGTATAGACTATAGAAAGTTAAATTCCAAGACTAGGAAAGACCACTTCCCACTGCCTTACATTGACCAAATTTTAGAAAGGTTATCTGGGCAGAGCTTCTATTGATTTTTAGATGGCTATTCTGGGTATAACCAAATAGCGGTTTACCACGAGGATCAGGAGAAAACAACATTTACCTGTCCATTTGGGACATTTGCATTTAGGCGTATGTCTTTTGGCCTATGTAATGCCCCGAGCACGTTCCAAAGATGTATGACTTCTATCTTTTCTGATATGATAGGAGAATATTTGGAAGTGTTTATGGATGATTTTTCTGTTTTCGGTCCTTCTTTTGATGAATGCCTTTCTAATCTCTCAAAAGTACTTAAGAGATGTTGTGAGACAAATCTTGTTCTTAGTTGGGAGAAGAGCCATTTTATGGTTCGTGAGGGCATCGTGCTTGGGCATATAGTATCTAGTAGGGGGATAGAGGTTGACAAAGCTAAGGTTGACTTAATTGCAAAATTACCTCCTCCTACTACTGTTAGGCAAATCCGGTCCTTCCTTGGACATGCAGGATTTTACAGGCGTTTCATTAAAGACTTTAGTAAAATAGCAAAACCAATGTGTAATCTGCTTGCTAAAGATGTAGAGTTTGACTTTGATAAAGCCTGTTTAGAGTCTTTCAATAAATTGCGTTTAATGTTGACCTCGGCACCTATCATGCGAGCTCCCGATTGGTCGCTTCCTTTCGAGCTCATGTGTGATGCCTCCGATTATGCTGTGGGGGCAGTGCTGGGTCAGAGGGTAGATAAGGCCCCATGTGTTATATACTATGCAAGCAAAACCTTGAATGAAGCTCAGTTAAATTACACTACGACTGAGAAAGAAATGCTTGCAGTAGTTTTTGCGCTAGATAAATTCCGATCCTATCTTTGGGGATCGAAGACCATTGTGTACTCAGATCATGCCGCTTTGCGGTACCTGCTTTCTAAAAAAGAGACGAAGCCTAAGCTGATTAGGTGGATTCTCTTATTACAAGAATTTGACTTCGAGATCAGGGATAAGAAAGGGTCTGAGAATGTCGTTGCTGACCACCTCTCTAGGATAGTAGTAGAATAAGAGAGTGACCCTACACCTATTAGGGATTCTTTCCCTGATGAGCAGATTTTTACCGTCACTCATTCTACTTTACCTTGGTATGTTCATATAGTGAATTATCATGCCACAAACCTTGTACCATCTCTTTGGTCGAAACAAGAAAAGGATCGGTTCTTTTCTCAGATAAAATTTTATTATTGGGAAGATCCTCTCCTATTTAAGTACTGTGCTGACCAGGTTATACGTAGGTGTATTCCAGAAGGTGAAATGCAAGACGTTTTGAAATTCTGCCACACTCTAGCATGTGGAGGACACTTTAGCGGAAAAAAGACTGCCGCTAAAGTCTTGCAGTGTGGGTTCTATTGGCCCACTTTATTTAAAGATGCATTGGACTTCTGTAAGTCCTGCCAAAATTGCCAAAGAATGGGTTCTATGTCTAGAAGAGACATGATGCCTCTTAACCCGATTTTAATCGTCGAAATTTTCGATGTTTGGGGCATCGACTTCATGGGACCTTTTCCTATTTCGCATGGGTTTGAATATATCCTAGTGGCTGTAGATTACGTGTCTAAATGGGTAGAAGCCGTAGCCACTAGGACCAATGACCACAAGGTGGTGTTGAATTTCCTCCAAGAGAACATTTTCTCTAGGTTTGGGTTTCCAAGGGCCATCATCAGTGATGGAGGGTCACATTTTAATAATCGACCCTTTGCAACTCTCGTAGCTAAATATTCTATTACTCACAAGGTTGCAACCCCATATCATCCTCAGACTAGCGGTCAAGTGGAGGTTTCGAATAGGGAAATTAAGCATATCCTAGAAAAAACTGTCAGGCCTGATCGTAAGGATTGGTCATTGCGCCTAACTGACGCATTGTGGGCCTATAAGACTGCATTTAAAACCCCTATTGGTATGTCTCCATACCGTTTAGTCTATGGCAAACCGTGTCACCTCCCTGTCGAGCTAGAACACAAAGCACTTTGGGCCATTAGGAAATTTAATTTTGAAATGAAGGAAGCGGGTTCTCACCGCAAGCTTCAGATAAATGAGCTCGAAGAGATTAGGAATGAGGCTTACGAAAGTTCCAAAATCTCTAAAGCCAAAATGAAAGAGTTTCATGACAGACACATCAATAGAAAATCTTTTGAACCTAATCAGAAGGTGTGGCTGTTTAACTCTAAATTAAGGCTATTTCCTGGTAAGCTTCGATCTCGCTGGGATGGACCTTTTGTGGTAACTAGGGTTACTCCTCACGGTGCTGTCGAAATTCAAAATCCTCGAACTGGTTTGTCCTTCTCTGTGAATGGACAAAGGCTTAAGCCTTTTATTGAGGGTATAACCGATAGTAAGGGCATTAAGGATGGTTTGGTAATTGAGTCTGTCTGTTTGGAAGACCCAACCTACCAATTTGCCTAAAAATGGAATTTCACGTCTGGCTGAAGACGTTAAACTTAGTCCCACCCACCCTTACCCCTTGTTATTACACACTCATCTAGTCGTAGCATTCTGTCAACATTGAGGACAATGTCTACTTCTAGTTGGGGAGGGTTGGTTTGTATATTCTCTTTTCTATGATTAATTTAGTTATTTATTCATTTAAAATTGTTATATACATAATAAATTATTAATTCTCATTCTTGTGTACATGTTATACCATTGATTTGTATAGTTATTATTTGTATAGAATTTGATAAATAATACGTAGTAAACTGTGAGTTTATTCTTCATTTATATTGTATCTAGTTGTCTATTTTCGATACATGAAGTGTAATTTACTGTGATTAGCTTGTATTCAATCTTACACGTGCACGAACTTGGTTTAAATCTTTATACTCGGCAATTCGAATATTTGATAAAAACCTGTATAAAGAGGAGACTTGCGACAAATAAAGCAAATTTTGAACCATTCGATCAATTTTGGGACTCAAATATTCATCATATCAATTTAATCTTTGGTTATTGCTTTCCTGTTATATCTTGCATAAATGTTCAATTCATGCGTATGTTAGAATGCAAATACCTTGTAATCAGTTGAGAATAGTGTGCACATTTTTTTTAAAAAAATGATTTAAGGCCATTTTTCTTCGAGTTTTGTGCCTTGTTTATTTTTGTTAGAGTTTAGGACCCCCATAGTACCCGTTTTTGAGCCTAAAAGTTGCCATTTTTTTCGATAACTTAGCAGCCATGGGTAACGAGGTGTCTCTTATATATTTTTTTTGGTATATGTGTCGTTAGTGTGAAAAGAATTGAACAAAATAAGCCAATTTTGAAAAAGTCAAAATTTTGACCTTCTCTATCGATAGCCACTTAGCGCTATCGATAGAGGCCTTTAAATTCAAAAAATAAAAAACCTTCTCGCGGGTCAGAAAGTTTTGGCTATCGACAGCGCCTATGCGCTATCGATAGAGATGTCGATCTTTTGCCTGAAAAGGCCTTCTTCCACGCGAACTTTTCATTTTCCTCCACTGTTCACGCTTGAAAACCTCCATTGCCGCCGTGTCCCTTCACCTTCAAGCTCCTTTTCCAACCACCTCAGGCGTCCATTTCACTGGAACTTGATTTCATTGCGATCCTCGCACCATTTTGAGCATTTCTGACCGATCAGAATTTGCATTTGCTGCTTTTCATTCGGTCGCCAATTTCACTCGTGTCACATTTCGGCAAGGGTAGGCCATCCGGCGTTGTTTCATCTTCCACACTTCGTGAGTGCCCGTTCACTTTCTAAAATTTTGAATTTTTCTTAAAATGGCTTAGTTTTGTTTCATTTGTCATAGCATAATTAGTGTACGTAAGTTTTTGCATGTAAAAGTTGACAATACTATTTTGGGTTAGAGTTTTTGTCATATAGTAAATACATTAGTCTTTGTTATGTATGTTACTGCATTGAGTTAGGGATGATGCCTGGATGATAGGCAGTAATGGAGATGTGGTAGGGCCTGGATGTTAGGCTATGCATGGGCTTGCATGTTACTGTATGTATGTTTTGGAGGGTTAATAATTGATGCCTGGATGATAGGCCAGTTTTGAAATTTGAGATGGGTTATAAAAATATCGTGTGGGGTAATAAACTTGTTGTGTTGTTCGTTTGATCTGTGTTGAAAAAACAAATATATTATGAGTATCTCTGAAAATTTTTCTTACTGCTGACTGTGGTCCTATCTGCTGCCGTGTGTGTGTAAAAATTACAGAGCTATGGTACAACAAAAGACCACCGGCAGGAAAGGCGTGGCTTTTCAGGAGCCGGCACAGCCAGTTCAGAGACCGAGGAGGTCTGCAGATACCAGCAAGGGCAAGGCCCAGCGCACACAGCCCGATACCTCGGACAGTTCTGAGTCCGAGATGCCCACAGCTCCCATGCGTAGACCCTCATCTAAAGGGCAATCATCTACACAGCCGCCTATGTCTGCACCTCCGTCTAGCTCACAGTTTGCGGAGGAGGAGTATATTTTTGAGCACCCTGATATCGGCGAGACTGGCGATCCGCGCATGCCTCGCGAGTTCGAGAGTTATGCAGAGACTGAGACTGGGTCGAGGGGATTACCGACCCGTAGATCCGCGAGACCATGGCCAGTGATCCTGTCCGCGAAGAACTTCAATGTAGAGCGGTATGTTGACCCGAAAGCCTTCAGATATGAAGGCTTGCTCGTGGAGACCCTGCAGGACAAACACCTCAGCACCTGGCTGAGGAAGGGCGGAGGTTATATGGCCAGTGTTGTACGTCAGTTCTATACGTCAGCACACATGGCCGAGGATCAGCCACAGACACTCCAGGCCGAGGTTGGAGGTCGCATTGTCCGGTTCACTCCTGACGACGTCGCTACCTACTTGGGATGCGAGCGTCCAGCATCTTCTGAGGCAGAGAGCACTTATTTGGAGCTGACAGAGAGTCAGTGTGCAGATGCGGTGTGTGTAGACCGAGAGTTATTTGATAGACTACACTTCACGACCGGGAACATGCACCCACCCTACGCAGCTTTGAATAAGCTGCTCTACTGCAACCTGAGAGCGAGGGGTACTGATTCACAGATCCCCGTGGAGTCTGTGCGGCTGCTGCTTGAGTTCATGAGCGACCACGAGATGGATATCGCCTTGTTGATCTTCAGCGAGATCCGTACATTTATTGCCACGCAGCCACGCAGCAACATGCCGTACCCCCAGATGATTACAGCTTTTGCATTGGGTGCGGGTGTTGTGTCTGATGAGCCACTGCGATGGGGTGAGGGACATATTACCCCCACTATGTTGGCTCGGAGTATGGTAGCTCGGCCGAAGAGGCCACGTACTGAGATTGCCGGTCCATCAGAGCCTACTCCTACTCCAGCTCCGACTCCTGCTGTTCCTTCTATGCCCGATATGTCGTCTGCCAGCTCTCAGGGTTTGTTCCATCAGGTCTTAGAGGGACTGAGATCTATGATGCATATTCAGCAGAGGCAGTCAGCTCAGATCGACAGGCAGACTGCGCAGCTCAACAGACAGTCTGCTCTGATGGAGAGACACTCTGCACAGCTCCGGGTCATGTGGCGACGTATGGATGGCGAGCCGATTTCTGAGGCGGACCGCACCTTATTTTATGAGCCGCAGCCTGATCCTAGATTTGACATCCCACCTGGGGATGATCAGTGATGATGAGACTTAGCCCAGAGTTTTTAGTTGTTCTTTTTGGGGAAATGTTTTGTTTCTTTTTGGTTAAAAAATTTTTAAGTTGTGTGTCAGGGTTAGTTTAGGTATTTAGGATGGTTAGGGTAGTGACCTTAAACATATTGCAACCATCCTAATTTTGCAGTCTTCAAACTTTTTTCTGTTACAACCTATTACATTGCAAGCTTTTAAAGACCTTTTTGATTTTAAAAATATTGTGCATTATTCTCTTGTGATTACTTGTTTATTTAAGTTTTATTTATGTATGAACTGCATCTCTGCATATATAACTTCGTTATTTCATCTCTCATTGGTCATTAATTAGAGCTTAATGTATAAGTTTTATACTTGTATATTTCCATTTGGGAACTCTGGGTTACTAACCTTTTCAGAGTGAACATCTTTTGCGAGTGACCATCAGTGAGGATTTGAAGTTGAATCTTATTAAGGGTTAATTCTCGTACTCTTATTGCAGTATTCTGATTTTATCAAGTTCATCCTCACTACACATTGAACACTTGCTAATTTCCTGTTAAAGATAGCATTTCTTGTATCTTAAATTTTCAATTATTATTATGGATATATCTGTGGATGGAACTCTTACTATGTATATAGTATAGTTTTAAATTCTTTCTCAATTAATTCTTTTATTTATTCATGTTTGTGGGTATCATTTCTGCAAACCCTCACGAGACTACACTCATCCACTAAGGGTAACTTAGTGGTTCAAAAGGCTTGTTGCATACGCTAAATGCAATCGCGTTTTCCTGCGAAAGTGACTTTTCAAATTCTAGTTTTAAAAGTTTAGCTTTTTGCTAAGAGACTAGCAAAACCTAAGTTGGGGAGTGTGATTGTACCACAATCATGCCTTCAATTTAGGTATTACTGTATGCTCTTATATAAATAAATTATATAATAAATATCATTTTGCATAAAATCTGTACAAATTGGATTAATTTCTCTGTTTCAAGAAATCTGTGCAGATTGTACGATTTGAAAGCGTCGCCTATGAAGCCTTGATGATCATCTCGAATTAATGAGCATTCAGAAGAGATCCACAGCAGCCTTTTGAAGTACGTGAAATCATACGAAGAATCGCTGCATATTGAAAGGCAAAGTTTCACATCTCTATCGATAGCCAATATGCGCTATCGATAGAGGCACTATCGATAGCGCATATTCGCTATCGATAGAGGTGAGGCGGCTGCGGGATATTTTAGATATTTTGAGATATTTAAGGGGCATTTTGGTCTTCTTGTAAATGGGTCTATATATAGGAATGTATATGCGACTTTAAGAGGGTTCAAGACTTTTGCTCTGAATCATTACTCTGCTATTTTAAATAGATTTCAAGTTACAGTTTAATTTTGCATTTTATTCGGCAGTTTACTTTTTCAGCAATTTCCAATTTCTGCAATTTTTCTTTTAATGCCTGGCTCAATTCTCACTTGAGGATTGTTCTTTAAATATACAGTCTTTACTTTCAGTACTTTACTTTTCTGCAATTTTTCCTTTTTATGCATGGCTTAATTCTCACTTGAGAATTGTTCTTTACTTTTAATGTCTTTTTCTTTATTTACTTAAGTCTTTTCTTTATTTACTTTCGCCATTTTCTTTATTTATTTCAGCACTTTTCTTTATTTACTTTCGCCATTTTCTTTATTTATTTCATCACTTTTCTTTATTTACTTTTGCCATTGTCTTTATTTATTTCAGTCATTCTTTTCATTATTTCTTCAGTCTTTTACTTACTGTTTTATTTTACTTTTTTCATCCCGTGAACCCTTAGAGCTTGTCATGGATAAAGGATATTCTCCTCCATTGATGTGTAGCTAATACTCTAAGCTTGGGTGAGGATGAAGTTGGATTCTTTATGCGATTCTATTTTATAAACATCCCTCTATTTGTATTATGTGATTGCATAGTTGTGAAGGTTTTACCGCACACTATCACTAAATATAATATCATATAATTGTACATCTGTGATTGCAATTATATAATTATGCAATGGTTCTTATTGGTATGAATACAAACCAGCATGCTTTATTCCTCATTTAAGGTGGATAGCGATATTCCATTCTTTTCAAGGATAAACCTGCCGGTCTTATATTCATAATCTTTTTGGGACTTCCTTCTTGTAGTTGGAAGAACCACCATACATAATTACTATATTGAGGATTTTATAATATAAATTGTATAATTGATATTCAATGGGCTTCTCACCCAAGTTCCGCTCATTCCACTAATTTAATCACGTTTTTAACTAGCTTTATTAAACTACTGCATTTTCGCTTCGACCCAATCGGAGCACTTTCCACCATCAAACTTAAATTGACAATATTCTTTCAACTTAATTAATTCTAAAAAGTCTTTTATTATAAACCTGCATTTCCCAGTGGTTCGACACCCGTGCTCACTAGTCGCAATCGAATTGAGATTAACAGTCACGCGGTTTTTTAAATTAATTAATCTTGATCACTGATAAGGAATAATCTCCCTTGTCATCTGAGTCGATCAGTGACCCTTTGGGTTTACCCCAACCTAGCAGTGAATAGGGATATCTCCATGTCTCCTAAAATAGAAACTTTCTATTTCATGGTTCAATTGGATCGATTCCAATTTTTCCCTCATTGATAAGACTTTATCAATAGGCTTTCACTGGTCATGAGTGATGTCTAGTAATGTATCATGACATGCCTTAGGTGTGGGTGAATAGCAGAATTATGTGAACCCTTCTTATTACTTAATCCTTCATCCCCTAATGTCATAGTTAAGATAATGAGGGTAGATATAAGTCAAAACCCTATGAAATGAACCCTATGAAACACTTTCATAGTTCACCTATCACTCTGGCCAGAGATTCACATTGAGAGTTACCTTTTAGAACTGACCATTACATTCTCTTTCATAATAATGAGAGTGATGATTCCTTATTGACTACTCATCTGTCTTCATGCATGTCTTATTAGAGCAAATGAGTATAGACTACAACCTTAGGGTTAAGGCTGTATAAGACACTATCAAACCCTAACAATTCAGGCATAAGACATCCATGGTGTCTCATGTCTTAGGATTACCAAATAAATGGACGTAACAGAAGAATATTCCTTTGACTTAATCTCCATAGGAATATTCTAGCAGATCAAGTTCAGTGTACATATTCTCTAATATGCACCCACAGATTAACCTAAGTATCACTACACTGAAAGGAAAGACTACCTATCCTCACATTGGAGTCAGTTTAAATCTGTGCTACTCTTGTCGGTTTAATAAATGTCCTCTTTAATAAACCTATGAGCAGGAACTTTTTTAGAATAAATGTATATGAGAAATATGAGTCTCCATATCTCAACAACTTGAGATACATATTTCTCTTATCATTTATCCATGGACATTATCGTATATATAATTGAATATATAAACGACAAGTAATACCTTTTAGTTAGTATAATATGAAATAGATATGCTCTCTAGGATTGGTTTTAGGGCATACCTCTAACATCAAGAGCATGGTATGAATGGTTAAGTGGCTTTTTGCTCACTAATGGTTTCATTGGAGGCAAAAGTGACACTATATTTTTCATAAAAGTTAAAGAATATGATATGCTTATAGTTCAAATTTATGTTGATGATATTATTTTTGGTGCTACTAATGGTCTTCTTTGTCAAGAGTTTGCTAAATTCATGCAAGAAGAATTTTATATGAGTATGATAGGAGAATTGACATTCTTTCTTGGACTTCAAATTAAACAAATCAAAAAGGTATTTTGATTAATCAAGCAAAGTATGTGAAGGACATGCTAAAGAAATTTGGCATAGAATGTGTAAAGTCTAGTCCTACAACAATGAGCCCTTCAACCAAGCTTGAGATTAATGAAAACGGTAATAAAGTTGACCAAAAGCTATATCGAGGTATGATTGGTAGTCTTCTTTACTTAACCGCTAGTAAACCGGATATTATGTTTAGTGTATGCTTATGTGCAAGATTTCAAGCCAATCCCATGGATTCCCACTTGCAAGCCGTTAAACGCAGATTTAAATATCTTGTTAGCACTCATTATTTAGGCTTATTATATCCTAAGCATGCTTCTTTTAATTTAGTAAGTTATTCGGATGCTGATTTTTCCGGTTGTAAAACTAATAAGAAGGGTACTAGTGGCACTTGTCATTTTCTTGGGCACTCGCTTGTTTCTTGGTTTAGCAAGAAACAAATTTCGGTTGCTCTCTCCACCACCGAAGCGAATATGTTGCCACTGGAAGTTATTGTGCTCAAGTTCTTTACATGAAACAACAACTTTTACATGAAACAACAACTTGAAGGTTATATGATCACCTTCAATCACATTCCAATTCGTTGTGATAACACTAGTGCAATTAATATATCTAAGAATCCATGCTTACAATCACGCACAAAACACATTGAAATTAGGCACCATTTCATTCGTGATCATGTGCAAAGAGGAGATGTTGAATTAAAATTTTTAAGCACGGACAACTAATTGGCGAAATCTTAACAAAACCTCTCCAAGAGGATCATTTTTGCACAATTCGGCATAAACTTGGTATGATTAGACCAATGGAATTGTAATTATTATTATTGCCTCTTTTTAATATGCTTTATTCTTTTTTTGTTGATGACAAAGTAGGAGAAAGATATTTGATATATTTCTTGATTATGCATTGCTCATTGTATATGTTGATTAACCAAAGCTTGTTGTGCAAAATTGAGGGGAAGCTCATGCTCTTTCATTTATGATTCAAAGTAATGGTTTGTCATCTAAAAAATGGGGAGATTGTTAGCCCTAAGGTCAATTTCGTTGACCACATTTTGATGATCAACAAACATTAATTTAATTACTAACAAATGGTTAAGTGTTTTTGTCTCCATAGAATCAAAGACATATCTTGTTAAAGCTCATCAACATATCCCAAGCAATCTCAAATGTGCAAATGTTCATATTCAATGGATCATGAAGATCAAGAGCAACTTGAAGTCATTCCTTGAAGATCTTGTGAAGCCAAGTTGTATTAGGAGCTTTATGTAAGGCATCTCAATTGGTTAACCTTGCATAGCTCAAGACAAAATGTTTTACTCATATTGCATTGGCATGCATACCTCTAGAAATCTTATAAAATGTTTTGTAACCAAGTCAAAAATGTCTTTTTATGTTTAGTTAACTATTTTAGATGTTACAAGTTGATTTAGACTTAAGAATATCAAATAATTGGCTCAAGAACATGCCTAGTCGACTAACCCACTTAATCTAGTCGACTAAACATGGTCCAGTAGCTAAGACTTTGAAAAATCTTAGTCCAGTCGACTAAGCATATAAAGTAGTCGACTAACACCTTTGTCCAGTCAACTAAAAGCAGTACAATAGCTAAGGATTTGAGGAGCAGTTTTGCTAGTCGACTAAACCTCATAGCCTAGTCGACTAACCATGCTCGGAAAATTTTTTATAAGTAAATTTTTCAAAGCTAGTCGACTAACTAGTTTACCTAGTCGACTAACCATGCCCGGGAAATTTAAAAGCTTTGAAAAATTAGTTCCTAGTCGACTAACTCTTTGTCCTAGTCGACTAACTCCTCTGCAAAAGCAAAACGGCTCTTTCCTCTTATAGCAAATGGAGCATTTATTGTGGCCTACTGCACCCCTCTTCTCTAATGAGACTCAAGGGGAACGGCCATTTCAGACCGAAATAAATATAAATAGAGGTATGGTTCTCATTTATTGCAATCCATCCAATATTATTAAGAGCATTCATTGTGAGCATTAATCATTCAAAGCTTTCTCATACAAATCTCTTGAGCTATTATTGTTAATCCTTTGAGAAGTTATTTAGTTGAGCTTATACTTGTGTAAATCAGCTTGTTGAAGCATTTATTGTACACAAACACTTATTGTATATCTTGTGAAATAAGGGTTGGGTTGTAACCCTTGTGAAGATTGGATCTTGTTGGTCAAGATCAAGCTTGTGAGTGGTGCTTTGGTAGCATTGGCTTAATCTTCGTCGGAAGCAAAATTGAAGTCTGGTTGAGAGCATTGGTGTTGATCTTCCGCCGTGAAAGAAGATTGTTGTAAAGGTTTCTCCACCTTGAAGGAGAAATCCTATTGTGGATTGAGGAATCCTTGAGCTTGATGCTTAAGGCGTGGACGTAGGCAGAGTCCGAACCACGTTAAATCGTTGTGTTTGTTTTCTCTCTCTCTCTCTCATTTCCAATTAATTGTTTATCTATTTTGCGCTTCTGCTGAAATTAATTGGACCTTAATTTTTATTTGGTAATATTTGATCAAAGTATGCCAAAACCCTATTCACCCCCTTCTAGGGTTATATAACTTGGGACAATACCTAACATTCTCTCTCATCAAAGTGAAAGTGATGATTCCTTCTTGCGCACTCATTTATTTTCATACATAACCCACTAGAGCCAATGAGTACCGATTACATCTTGTTAGCTAAAAATGTACGAGATACTATCAAACTCTAGTAACTTATGCAAAAGATAATTATGGTGCCTCAGGTCTAAGGATTATCATTTGATGGACGTAACATAAGAATATTCTTTTGTCTTAAACTCCATAAGAATATTCTTGTATATCATGTTCAGTGTACATATTCTCTAATATGCACCCACCGATTAACTATAGTGTCACTACACAGATAGGAAATACTACCTATCCTCCCATTGGAGCTAGTTTAAATCTGTGCTACTCTTAGTGGTTTATAAATGTTCACTTTAATAAACCTACGAGTAAAAACTTCTTTAGAATAAATGTGTATGAGGAATATAAGTCTCCATATCTCAACAACTTGAGATATATATTTCTCTTATCATTTATTCATGGACCATATCATATATATATATATATATATATATATATATACACAAGAGAAGTTATACCTTCTATTAAATATAATATGAAATTGATATGCCCTTTAGGATTGGTTTTAGGGCATATCTTCAACAATCTCCCACTTGCACTAAAGCCAATCACCATAGTATCTTATACTAGTCTTCGTAAGACAAGGCTTCTAACACTTTCAAGAGGTGTTATTGCAAAGGAGACTCTATGTAAAACAAACTTTTTCAACTTTATTATTTCCAATAATAGTATTTAAACTATAATTCGCTGCCAACTTTGATGTCCAAGTAAATTAGACCTATGTTCTCGAAAGAAAACAGTATATACTAGACATCATTTTAGGCAATTTGTAAATGGTATCCCTTATAAAATTTCTTTATACATACAAGTATTTCATTCTTAAACTCTTTCAAGAATATACTTGTTTCTATTCAGAATCGCTATTCTGAATCAACAATCAATATCTGCCAACAACCATTTGCAGCATTAATGATATTGACCTAAGTACATAACCTTTTATCATATGAGTCTCCATATTTCTCAAAATATTATACTCATATGTAATCCCTCACAAAATCAAGATTTTTAAGAGATTTGAATTCCTTTAACGATTATGGAATTCACAATACTACGCTAGTATTTAAAGTATGTACTTTATAAAGAAAGACAAGAATAACATCTATGACATGTATGCTCCCACTTTCCTCTTTGAAACACTTCAAGGTATTTTATGTATTAAATTTTTTAATAACATAATATTCCTTTTGATGTTTCATAAGGTATAGTCCTAAACTATTTGTGGAAACATTGTTTTTCAATAACTCTTTATTTGAGAAAACAAACCTTTTGAATTTTATTTGGAAATATCTTATAGTCCCAAATATTTTCCAAACTATATCGTTTAACATATTTAAGGTTAATTAGTGATAAAGGACTCAACCAAATATTCTCAATATTTTTCTTTTAGTTTTTACTTCATATGAATCATTTGAATTCTTTCAAATATTCAAATAGATATGAAGTATCCAAACTAAATTCTAGGTTTATACATCTTATGTATTATCCTTTTAATCTCCTTATTTAAAATAAGGTAATCGGTTCATATTAATTAATGAATCAAAATTCATATATCAATGCGATCCTTAAAGTTGAATCCTTTATATATCATTTCATGCATTTATTCAAAACATTCGTAAAGAGTGAAGATCTTTAAATCAATTGCCAGAATAAATCCAAAATATCCAAATATCATTGATAATTTGTTTCAAATAAACTAAGTATTTAAAACTAAATAAAACCTCAATAAGAAGTTTTAAAACAACTGACAATGAAATAGTGTCTATAAACTCTAAATAAACTAATCAAGTATCAAGCTTCTATGTCAAATTCAGCAACTCTTGATTCATTTCCAAACAAAGAAAGCTCGATATCTACTCGATATTCTGCTTCCCTTTGTCTCCTATATACAATCGTATTGTATAAGAAAAACATAATTAGGTATCTCATACCATATGCAGAATAATACTAATTCTTAATTAGTAAATGAATAAAGCATAGGACCTGCCATCAGAAGAACCATTCTTCAAAGAAGCTAGGTACTCCTTGCAGTTTCTCCTCCAATAACCAGTTTTGCAGCAAGGGAAACACTTTCCTTTTGATTTCTTCTTCTTTATGGCTCCTTTTGGCTTATCATTGGACTTCTTATTCTTTCCCTTACCCTTAGGCTTGGTCTTAGAAGTGGAAGCTCCATCGATAGCCGAAACATCCCCTTTGGAGTCCTCAACAGTTACTAGCACATTCATCAAGTCAGTTAGGGTAACGTTCTCATTCACATCAGACATGTGAAAATTCATTATGAATTACTTGTAGCTGGCAGGAAAGGAATAAAGCAGAATGTCTGTCCCCAGCTCAGATGTAATCTCAACACCTAAATCATGCAAAGAGTGAATGTTCCGGATCATCTTGAGGCAGTGCTAATTAACGGATGTCCCATCCACCATCTTGCAAGAGAAGAGTTCACCAACAGCATTGTACCTTACAATTCTTCTCTGTGAACTGTACAGTTCCCTCAAATATACTAGGATCGAGTGTGCACTGTCAAAGACTTTATGTTGTCTTTGCAGTTCATTGGTCATCGATGCCATAATATAGCATCTCGCCTGCACATCATCCTCAATCCACTTACTATAAGTGTCTCTCTCCTCCTTAGATGCCCATTAAGGTAAAGCATTAGGACGTATGTGAAAGAATACCGAATGGAAACACAGTGGAACGTAAACAATAAAAAATTTTCCATGGTATTCATCCTAAGGATGTACTCAAACAATGAATCGAATCAAAACAATTAATTTAACAATAAATTAAAAGCTTACATAGTGTTCCTTTGCGAACAATCTTCTAAATCCTTGAGCTCCAAAGTGTATGGAAGCCTCCAATGAAGTCCACACGAACACAAGACCTCTTGAACCCTTGTTCTACACAACCCTTGTGGAAAAGCAAGCTTGGAGAGAGAGAGGATGAGCATGGCAAGAGAGAGAAAGAATACTAAGGGCCATGGCCTCTAGGGTTTCTCCAGTTATGTATGCCTCATCTATTATGATGATAGGTTACTTAGTGCTAGCATGACCCATCATCACTTATTTGTAGAAAATATTCTTTATATTTATAAATTGACCCCTCACTTATTAACTTTTAATAACAAGGGCCAAAACAATTATAAATAGGAATATTCCTCTCCCCTAATTCAAAAGACTTACTTATGCCCTTATGTGTGTGACCCATTGGGTTCATCCTAACTTAGTAGTGGCTCAAGGACATCTTATGACTCCCAAAATAGAAACTTTCTATTTTTAGTTCGATTGGAACAATTCCAATTTTGCCCTCAATGATAACACTTATCATTAGGCCTTCACTAGTTATGAGTGATATCTAGCAACATATCATGATGTGCCCTAGGTGTGGGTGAATATAGTAATATAAATGAACCCTTCGTGATATAGATAATCCTTCACCATACAATGTCATGATTAAGTTAATCAGGTATGTAAACATGTCAAACCCTAACTTATTCCTGTGTTACAAATTCCCCAAAGTATAATCTCAATTAGGTAAGCCCTCGAAAACTCTTTTTTTTTGTTTCCTATTGCTTTGGCCAAAGACTTTATTGAGATAATATTTGTGAATTAACTTTGGCATTCTCCCTTTTATATCAGGGATGGTGATTCCCTATTGCACACTCACCTATCTTCATACATAACTCATTAGAGCAAATGAGTACCGATTACATCCTGATGGCTAAGAATATACGAGATACTATCAAACTTTAATAACTCATGTATAAGATAACATGTGGTGTCTCAGGTTTAAGGATTACAATTATGACTATACACATGAGTAGCTTTTGACATGCAAATAAAACTCCATAAGCTATACTCATATTGGTCACGTTCAGTATACTTGTTCTCAACAAGCACCCACAGGTTTACTATAGTGTCACTACACAAATGACTTGAGACTCACCACCTACAGGTTTCCCACATATCTACGGCTAAACACACCCATCACAAGAATCCCCTTACCTTATAATGGTAGGAGGCTAGGATAAGGCCCAAGGCCTCTTCCTTACAACTTAATTTTGAAATAAATGGGTTTTTTTTTTTTTTACAAAGGTCTCATTTATACAAACATACATCACATGCATTATATATATATAAAGTTTAGACCAATCTTTATTATTAGTCCTTGATTATCCTTCCACTGTCCTCTTAGAGGTTATGGTGGATTCATCTCGAACATATAATAAATGAGGTCTAGGCCCAACTAGCATACATCACATATATAAATAGGCCTCGGAATGATTATGGACTTTTAAGGGTGGGTTCAAGCTTTGAGCCAAAAAGATGAACCCTAGGTCTAATGTGAGGATTGGGTGATCGTAATAAAACCTATGTAACTATTACATAAAGACTAAAAGATCTTTTTGTTGTAAATATGGTGGATGACCGGGTTCTTCCTATGTAACCCCCTCTAACTTTAAGGCTTGTAACCCCCTCTATTCCTTGTAACCTATACCCATTTGTCTCTCCCTATTTAATCTTGTAAGCCAATAAAATGAGGACTTAGGCCCCTTGAATAACACACAAGCAAGACAAGATTTTCTTTTCCTATCTCTTCTACTTTTTCTTACTTTTATAATACTTTTCAAGTTTTTGTAGTCATCTCCAAGTCCTTACTTTCCTCTCGTACAAAACTCCACCATGTATTTAGAGTCCACGACTCTCCTTATTGAATTGAACATTAAAATTTATAAAAGAAGAAGGGGATTAAGGGAAAAGTGGGATACATAGGGATAGAGAGGGAAAGAGGCATGCAAGCCCAAAAATAATTACATCACCATAAATTTAAACTACTTTAAATACAACCCTTTAAATAAACCATTCACATCATATGCAGCCAATCACATCTCATTTAATTGGTCTTAAGTATATAATCATCCATTCTAATTATACAATCAAATTGTATAAAGTAAAGGCAACATACATTAAAAGGCAATGATGGCAATGGCATATAATTAATTAAAGTCATATTATTTTTATTATCTCATAACAATAATAAAGTTCTTTTAATCTCATTAAAAGGATCCCATCATATCTCATATGATAATACTAGTTTCTTTCCTAAACTAGTAAAACACCTAATTAAAACCAATAGGGTTTTACGTATATAGAATTTAATTTGAGAAATCATTATCATAATTCCTACCATGCAATTAACACTTTAATATGCCTAGTAGATTAATCAACATTAACCTACAATGGTGGAATTAAATAATAACTCAAAACAAAAAATTCTATGAAAGAATCAATTTCTATTTTTCAACAAAAATGTAGAATTAAGTTACTGTTTTGGGACTATATTTTCCTATATTAAAACAAACTTTTAAAATGTGAGAATACTCTATTTCTCAAGGATTTTCATTCCTCTTTCAAATGGCATAGGTCTCGTTTACTTATTCCAACGTTTGGTATCAATTTAAAGCATTTTGTTAAAAGAACTCCAATCCCAGATAGAATCTGGAATTTATTCACAAATAGCTTTGTGTGGCCTAACCTAGAACGAATTAAGTCATGGAAACACTTCAATTCTCTAGGTTTTTCGGTCCTATTTCCAATAGTATGGGTCTCATCAAGTGATTCCAACGTTTGGTATCACTTTAAGGCATTTTGTGACGAAGAGTAAGAATTTCCATATTTGAGTTTTAATCACAAAAAGCTTAGTACGGCTATTCTAGGTCAAATTAAGTTATGGGAACTCTTCCTACACTTAACTAAGACCTTAAATTAATGAAGTTGATAGGTGGCATGCTTTTTATATCAATGAAAATATTTTTCATGGATTTTACAAAAGCTACATAGTTGTTGTCCAAAAAATCCAGCAACCTTGTTTAACTTTAAAACAATTTTAAAATTAATCCAAATGATATATAATCATGCCAAAACACTTCTAACATGTTAATATATCATGGGAGCAACCTTTTCAGCTAAATTAGGAATAAATCTCATAATGTATGAAATTTTTCCTAGAAAGCTCTTCAACTGCTTAACTTATTTTGGTGGCTGCATTTCCTGAAAGGCACTAATCTTTTCGGGATCAATTTCTATTTCGCGCACAATAATGTAAGAATGTGAGCAAAGAGGATTCGCAACGGAAGAATCATAATAAAACTTTTTTATAAAATTAAATCCTCACTCACAATCATAACAAGAATCGAACGCAAGCATTGGATTATGAATAATAAATCAAAAACAATATTTAATCAACTTTAAATATACTTACTTGATGATTGTCTTTGATGTAAACCTCGATAGCATCCTAGCTCCAAAAGTATGAAGCCTCCAACGGTATCCACACGAACTCAAGACTCCTTAAAATTCCTTGCACTTGTTCAACACTTGAAGCAAAGCAAGAACGAGAGAGAGAGGAGGCAACTCACGGCCTTGGGAGTATCCCTAGGTGACGACCACACTAAGTGGTCATATGATGATATCCTCCTCTTCTAGTTTTTAGGGTTGAGTGGACTTAGTGCTAGCATGCACTCATCCCCTTGTATTTATAGATAAATACTAGAGTTACTAATTTTGCAACTTAGTCCTCCCTAATTAACAATTAATTAAAGAGACCACACAAGTTACTAAATTAGAAACTTACCCCTCTCATTAATTAAAGAGCTCTCTTGAGTCCTATTGCGTGTGACCCTTTGGGTTCACCCCAACCTTGTAGCGGACTGGGACATCTCATGTTCCCTAAAATAGAAACTTTCTATTTTTGGTTCAATTGGAACAATTCCAAATTTTCCCTCAATGATAACACTTACCATTAGGCCTTCACTAGTCATAAGTGACATCTATCAACATATCATGACATACCCTAGATGTGGGTGAATAATAGAACTATATGAACCCTTCATATTACTTAATCCTTCATCGCCTAATGTCACTGTTAAGATAATTAGGCATGGTTATTAAGTCAAGCCCTATCTTAACAACTTGTTATATGTTCTATAAAGTATAATCTCAATAAGGTGAACCTGATGAAACTCTTTTACAGTTCACCTATCACTATGGCAATAGATTCAAATTGAGAATTATTTTTGTGAACTAACCCAGACATTCTCTCTCATTAAAGATGAAAGTGATGATTCCTTCTTGCACACTCATTTATCTTCATACACAACCCATTAGAGCCAATTAGTACCAATTACACCATAATGGTTAAGGATGTATGAGATACTATCAAACTCTAGTAACTTATGCACAAGATACCTATGGTGTCTCAGGTCTGAGGATTATTAAATAAATGAATGTAACATAAGAATATTCTTTTGACTAAAGCTCCATAAAAATATTCTTGCAGATCATGTTCGGTGTACATGTTCTCTAACATGCACCCATAGATTAACTATAGTGTCACTACATTGATAGGAAAGACTACCTATCCTCCCACTGGAGTTAGTTTAAATATGTGCTACTCTTAATGGTTTATAAATGTCCACTTTAATAAACCTATGAGCATGAAATTTTAAGAATAAATGTGTATGAGAAATATCAGTCTCTCTATCTCAACAACTTGAGATGTATATTTCTCTTATCATATATATATTTAAACATATATGACAAGTTATACCTTCTATTTAATATAATATGAAATTGACATGCCCGTTAGGATTGGTTTTAGGGCATATCTCCAACAAATAAATCCCAGAATTTTTCCAGATTTAACTCCAAAGGCATACTTCAGTGGATTCATTTTAACAGAGTATTCTTTACATTTAAGAAATTTCCTTTCTAATACTTCCAAATGATTTTCTCCCAATTTAGAACGTACTACCAAATCATCTACATAAACTTCCACTTCTAAATGAATAAAGTCACGAAAAATAACAGTCATGGCTTGTTGATATGTTGCTCTAGCATTCCGCAATCCAAAAGGCATTACAGTATAACAGAATATTCCCATTGGTGTTATGAAACTAGTTTTGGCAACATCTTCTTAAACAATTTTGATTTGATTATAGCCACTATATCCATCCATAAAACTGAAAGTGTGATAGTGTGAAGTATCATCAATCATTATTTCCAAGTTAGGAAAAGGGAATTCATCTTTCGAACAAGCCTTGTTTAAATCTCTGAAATCTACACAAATTCGTAATTGGCCATTCTTCTTAACCACGGGTACAATGTTTGCTAGCCAATCTGGGTATTGTTCTTCCGTGACAAACTTCGCATCAATTAATTTTTTAACCTTAATCATAATTTTCTTTTCAATCTCTGGTTTAAATTTTTTTGTAGCTTGTTTCATAGGTTTAACATGAGGAAATGTATTTAATCTATGTGCAACAACTTCTTCTGGTAAACTAGCCATCTCTTAATAACTCCAAGTAAATACCCCAACTTTGTATTTTTGCAATAAACTAATCAACTTGATTTTTTCTTCAGGTGATAAATTCTTTGCGATAAATGTTTCCTGACATCTTGATTAGTCCCCAAATTAATTTCTTCTAGCTCTTCGCATACAGCAGGAATTCCTTCTTCAAAATATTCAAGAGCAGGAATCACATCTTCTTCCTCTACAACATCCATTACTTCAATTGAGAAAATATTAGCTAATTCAGGAAAAATGTAGTTCAGATTATCCATAATCCTACAAAGATAACAAAACAACAAATATTATGGTTTAATCAAGTGCAGAATGTCACTTCTAGAAGAAATATATGAGTCATAATTCCACAATACATAATCTTGCAAAGATAACAAAACAACAAATATTCTGTTTGTTGTCAAGTGCATATGAAATAAAAATAAATAAATAAAAACAAAGAATAGTGAAATCATTTTTTATGTCACCTGAGTACACACACACACACACAAACATATATATGTATAAATAAAAATACGGGTTTTCACATTTTTTAGCACTTATTTTATGGAAACATTAGAAAAACGTATAGAGACAACATTTATGCAAACATATTTGAGATATTAGTTTTATGCTCATATGCCTATTTTTATGAACTAATGTATAAAATGAAAAGACAGTGGGAAATTTGACAAGTTGTTCTCTTGGTTTTTGGAAGGTACAGAATGTTTGGGAATTGAAAATGATTTCCATGAGTTGAGAATGAGATATGTTTTGGAATTGAAATTAAGAATACCTTGTGAACTATTTTCTATGGTTTATTGCGGAAATGGATGTTCTTGTTCGGCTTCTATCATAATGGGGATTTAAGGGCCCATGGTCCTAGGTGAAGCCTTTAGCGGACTTGAAGTTTATGTACCAGACCTAATATTTGTCATGCTGTAAGTGTTACTAGCAGATATCAGTCCAATCCAGGTATGGAACACTGGATTGCAATTAAGAACATTCTTGAGTACTTTAGAAGGACTAAAGAATTGTTTCTTATTTATGGAGGAGGTAAACTCAGAATTGATGGATATACAGATTCAGATTTTTAGTCTAACTTGGATGACAGGAAATCCACTTCTGGATATGTGTTCACCATGAACGGTGGAGCAGTTAGTTGGAAGAGCTGTAAACAGGATACAACAGCGGATTCCACTATTGAGGCCGAGTATATTGCCGCCTCTGAAGCCGCCAAAGAAGCTGTTTGGATCAAGAAGTTTGTCTCAGAACTTGGAGTACTTCCTACCGTTGAATATCCAGTACCTCTGTATTGTGACAACAATGGGGCCATTGCTCAGGCCAAGGAACCAAGGTCTCATCAGAAGTCCAAACACATTGAAAGGAAATTTCACATGATTAGGGAGATCATTGCTAGAGGAGATATTTGCATTCAGAAGATCGCATCTGCGGATAACATAGCTGACCCATTCACTAAGGCACTGACTCTTCAGAGTCTTTATCGACATCTTAAGAAGATGGGTATGAGATACATGAGCGATTGGCTTTAGTGCAAGTGGGAGATTGTTAGTAGTATGCCCTAA
>JAESVK010000135.1:1505644-1563366 GCA_017140935.1 Hamamelis virginiana
ATATATATATATATATATATATATATATATATATATATATATATATAATTAAATATACAAGACAATTTATATCTTCTAATTAATATAATATGAAATAGATATGCTCTTTAGGGTTGATTTTAGGGCATATCTCTAACTTTGGGACAGATAGCTAACATTCTTGGTAGACTCTACATCAGCGTTTGCTTATTTATGTATTATAATATTTGGGATATATAAGTTCTTTACTATTATTTTGTCTAGATTAGCTGCCAGGGATGTTGGCATAATTATTTCTAATTTCTTATAATGTATATGATGTGTTGGGACATAATACATGCAGTTAACACTTCATTTTGTTATATATATTTCTTTTATTCTCGTGCGGATATGTGAATGAGTAGTACATAATGTCACCTCCATCTTGACACTTGTAAACTTGCCCAGGAGGGTCGATATGGTGACAGGTTGGGGCATTACCGATGGGATTTTGGCAAGGGCTTTCGAGAATGCTATCTCTCTCTTATCCTTGTTTCCTATTTATATAAGAAAACCCACTAACCCTAATCTAATTAGGGTTTCTAAATAAATTTTCCTAAAATACAAATTAGCCCTAACACATTAACAATTAATATTAAGAAACACCACTAGTTTCTAAATTTGGGACTTGCCTTTTTCCCACACCTGTGGATATCACTTAAACCCTTATGTGTATGACCTATTGGGTTCACTTCAACATAGTAGTAGAATAGGACACCTAGTGTCCACCAAATAGAACTCTTTCTAAGGGTTAAATTGGGACTCTTCCAATTTTGTCCTTAATGATAAATACCCTTAGGCCTTTTATAGTTATGAGTGATATCTAGCAATATATTATGATACACCCTAGGTGGGGTGACGATACGAAGCAAATGTACACTTCAATTCTATTTTAATCATTCCATCATACAATGCCCCAATCAAGTTACTCGGGAATGGAAAACTATCAAACCCTAGCTTGATCACTTGTAACTATTCTCAAAATATCAACTCAAAAGGAAAACTGAAGAAACTCTTTTCTTAATTTCCTAATGCACTTCCAGTGACTTTATTGAGTTATACCTTTGTGAATATCACTAGGTATTGCCTCTCTCACTAAGGCTGAAAGATTCCATATTCTACACTCATATGCCTTCATGTATGACTCACTAGGACTAATAAGCACATTTACACCTCCATGGCTAATACATGTAGTTAGTACTATCAAACCCTAACATTCCATACACAAGACAACCAAGGTGCCTTAGGTCTAAGGATTACCAAACATGGATGTATCTATGAGACACCATTAACAGGTAAGTACAACTCCATTAGCATACTCATCAACGATCACGTTCGTGAACTTGTTCTCTAACAAGCACCCATATGTTTACTATAATGTCTCTACACAAATGGTTTGAGAATAACCATCCTCCCAATTAAGCTAGTACAACGAATGCTAGTCTAATCGGTTAATCAATGCCCAGTTGATGTTATGCTAGAAACTTTAGGTGATATATGCTTGATAGATATAAGTATCCTTTTTCTCAACTCTTTGAGTTATTATATCTTCAAACATATTAATCTTGGACTTTATCATGAATAGAATATAGACTAAACATGATAAATAAAATGCCATTTTATTGATATAAATGAAACAAATAATTGTTAAATCCCTAAACATCATCTCTATCGTCCAGAACATTGTATCATCGAATATCATATTGCAAAAGAAGTTGTTGAATTCTTCTCTAACTAGTTGTCAGATGTCAATGTTGTTGGCATTCACTCAAATTGAAACGTATTAGGAGGGGAATTTGAAACTGGAAGTGCTTTACTTTGGGGTGAGCTTGTTATGTGTTTGAGAACACAACTATAGTTCAACTTTATATTAAGTTAGAACAATCATAATCTTCCCTTCGTGGTTAGTTTATTATTGTTAATCTATATTTCGGTCAATACACGGCAACTTATGACCCATTTTCTTATAGATAATTACGTACCGTATGACTTATTTGAGGCAACTTCATCCTAAAAAAAATAAAACAATAAAAGTGGCTACAAGACGAGCACCACAACACATTCATTTCTTGGCTTCGTAGAATGGTATTTGGAGCACTTTAACAATCTTTACTTTTGACATATAACCAACCACTAAAATAACAATTGAACTTTACACAGATTGAAGAAAATTTAGGCAGAACAAATCAAATCTCTTGCACCATTAGAGCAGATAGTGCATGGACCATCACATGAAGTGATAAAAGTTTTGGACTGTATCATTAATGGTTATTGCTATCACTCCAACAACAGGGATATAGATTAGATACTAAAGTAGTGGAGTGAGGTTAGTGGCCAGCCCATTGTATGTTGTTAACGCCATTGCGGATACATGTTACTATGGTGTTATAATCGAGATATGACTGCTTAATTATCATATGTTCGAGGTTTTAATATTCAAATATGAGTGGGTCGACATCAATAATGGAATTAAAGGAGACAACTTTGGGTTCCAGCTTAGCAGGATTGGGCACAGAAATGATCTATTTAGTTTAGCACCTCAGGCTAAGCAAGTTTGTGTGGGTACTAAAGAAAAAAAAAATGACAATCGGTACTTAAATATTTACACAATTTTTTTTTTTTTTTTTAGTGTTAATATGTATTAGGGTCCCATTTTAGCTAGAGTCTCCAAATCTTAGGACTAACCCTGCTAGCTAAACTGTAACAAGCATGATCTAAGCCCGGGCTTCATGGTCATTAGTCGCTCACAAGGTTTGTTTAGGTGAGCCAGACAGACATAGGTAATGTTCACAATCCGGCCTAATCACATCGTACTCGCCGATGGATCCATTAATTATTTGTGAATGAATTAATTTTTGGCTTGTTCTCATTTCCATAGAATCCCTAGCTAAAACGAAATCCATAATATTCTTGATCGAGATGGTTGTCATTTCCTTACTAATAAGACAACACACCCACTTTCTTTAATTTGACACCTAAAAGCTAAAACTTTAGGGTAATATATATATATATATCTCCTTAGACCTTAGCTCACTGCACCTTGAGTTATATTCTGTTTCTCTCGATCATGAGATGTCTATTTTTTCAACCACTTTACATATTTTCCCGGCCCATCATCTCTAGGACCCATCCAACATCCAACCCACGTAACCTCATTTTCATAATTGAACCTGCTACACCATGTAAGGTTTGACATTCACTTGCTAAGCCTTATTTGTCAAAGATGGCATGAGCGCGCATCTATAAAAGCACAATGTTCCAGGCATATTTTCTTCTCTAGCCCTTATAATTATCAAGGTATATTCATACAATTTTCTTATTATTATTTTTACCCCAAATCTCAGTGTTTATTCATATATTAATAATACCCAAGAAGAGAATTAATTAATTAATTAATTACTCCTATTTTGACCAGATCTTTATCTTTAAGGTTTGATGAGAATGTAAAGTGAGACAATATTTGGCACTACCTCCCATCTGTCACACGAATTGATGATTTGATGTCCAAAGGCAAATAATTAATAATATAGAAAAAGATTAATTAGATGAGCTACATTCACATTCACAAGAATAATATAAATAAATAAGGTTGGTTAATATATTGCGCGCGTGCATGGAAAGAAAAGGAGGATGGCGGGGATGAAAAACATGACATTCGCAGGAATAATAGTCAATGTATATAAAAGAAGTTGGTACGTTGTCCTTAATTAATATTTTACTATAGATATTTCGTGCATGGAAACTGGAATGAAGGAAGAAATTAAAAGTTGATAACAATGGAGATGATATAGGGAATGAACAATGATTGAAGAAATGGGCTCCACCATCTTGACTTTTCACCCTCGAGGTTTTCAATTAGGTGGGGATGCGTTTGAATAATTCGTAGCGTTTCCTTTGATTGATTCATCAATTTTTGGCTTCACCTTCAGATCGAGTATTACACGCACCGTACGTACTAGTAGACTTATAACATGTATTTGTGTTTACCTATATATCTACAACATGTATAAACAAAAATGATGCTATCAATAGAGTTATTATTAGCCGGTAAAGATGTTTTTGTCTACCTTACCCGTACTCCACTTTCACTGAGGATCATAGGATAGGCATTTTGAAGAATCGATCGTGGAATTAGATAATTTTCTTACACATGTCATGTTTGCCAAAAAGTACAGTGATATAGATTGTGAAAAACTCTAATAGTTGGATGCTGTCACATATATTTAATAATCTATATTTTGGAATCGACCGTTGGATCACTATAATTTTTTGCAGACATAACAAGCATGAGAAAATTTTCTAATCCAATGAATTCCTATCCTAGTGAAAGTGGGCTAACTATAAGAAGTGTAAGGACATCTTTATAAGATCGGGACTGCCTATTAGTATATGCTTACTTAATTGTGAGATATATTTTGAAAAACTGACCGTTAAATTAGATAATATACTTATGCATGTCATGTATACCAAAAATTACAGTGATAAAACTTCGAAAACGTAAAGACATCATGTCATGTTTGCTTTACAACAAAGTTTTCTCCCCAAATTGATATGATATTATTATTTTACACTATTTTTTAAAATTATATAAAATAATGCTATAATGGGTGCTTTACAACATATAGCATTTTTTTATCATTATAAAGACCTTGGCGGGTTTGTTTGGTGCTTTGGTAATATGTCATAATCTGGATCATCTGTACATCACCTAAGTGAAAAGCAGACCATCCAGATCATGACACATCACCCAAACATATTCAAACCCAAACAGAGAATCTAGACTGGAATATAAGAGTTGTATAATAATTAGGCATTAATTCTAATTATAAATGATAACAGTGCATGTGAACCCATTAGTACTATTAGTCGATCCATTAATAGTTTCATATACCAAACAATTTTATAAATTGTATTCCCTCCGTCCCATAAAAATAGGCATCTTCCAAAAAAATACACATATTAAGAAAACTCATTAATGCATTGATTTGTGATCATTTTTACCTTTTACTTCCAAAACTACCATTTTTCTACAATTGTATTTAGTGTCATGTTAAGGCATTCTTGAAATAATAAAGGGTAACATGGAAAAGTTAAAATAAATCTAATTTGACTTTTTAAAATGGACTATCATTTTAATTAGGACAGCCAAAAAATGAAAGAAAGCCTATCTTTGTAGGACGGAGAAGTATATAATTATGAAATAAACTTTAATAATTACTATTTTTATACACGTACGTACATAATGGTGTCAAAGTTCTTTTTTGTTTTTCAAAAGATTTCAATAATTACAAACCTCAAAGTTGTTATTGGGATTTCAAAAGATTCCAACCATTAGTAATCGATCTTGAAGATCTTTTGACAAAACTGAAAAGGTTTTAAAAGAAAGTGGTGCATTCCCTAGACCTTAATTAGAATAATTATATATAATGTCTCTTATGGGCCGGGTCATGTCAAACCTTATAATATAAAAGACAGAAAGCTCTTTTGACAACTGTGGTGTGACCCTCGGAGAATTCCCCCTTTACTCTCTCGAGTTTGTTCACTTTATGCAAGAAAAAAAACCAAAGAAAATTTTGTAATCAAGTTGGCACCCACCATAGTTGCAAATGAGGAGAGAGTGAGAATTAGCTAGAGAATGAAAAAGCTAGCTAGGGCCCTTTTGATTTTTCAATATTGTACATGTGCATGTGCAATTGTGCATGTACATATGGGGATGAGTCAAAGATCCCAGCTAGCTAGGTATAGCATTATATGAGCATCATTATATATATATATATATATATATATATATATATATATTAAATTATTATTAATTACTTTGCCCTCTTTGAAGTTGATGCATGGAAAAATAGATGGCAGTAGGGATTATGACTGTACGTTTAGAGTAAAGAGTAAATACATATAAAAAATAAATAAATTATTGATTGTAGATAGCTCAAAATGGTCCAGCCGCCCAGGGAATGAATGATAGCTAGATTGCACAAGCATATATGACCCCACCTTGTTTGACTTCTCATCCTTGAATTTTGGAAATTAGGTAAGAATGACTGAGAGATGAGATGCATTGCATTTGAATTTTCAATCACATGGAATTGAAGATGTTGTACGTGTTTTGTTTTCTTATGATCTCTCATTGCTCTCTGTCTAATCTCTCTCTCTCTCTCTCTCTCTCTCTCCAGCCTCGCAAGCCATCAGCTGACATGCTCTCTAGCTACCTAGCTATATATATCACCATTACACTCAACGTCTCACGTGTGTCAGAATTCTGGACTATATATAGCTAGGCTGCCTATTGGATTTGTTCTACGAATAATAAATAAATAAAAGTAAAAAAACAAAATCAAAGCGTTAGGTACGTAACTTCAAGTCTCATCACGTACTGTTTGGTTCTCGAATATTAAATTAACTCAATTCCTTACTAGTCAAATTTTCTCATGAATTTATAAACTGTTTGTTATACTTCTACTTCTTCTACTTCTAATAATATGAAAATATATTACACTTCATTTTAATAAATTGAGAGAATGAATCATGCATGTATCTTCTTTTTTTCCCACTCTTTTTTTTTCTTCTTCTTCTTCTTCTTCCTTTTCTGTTTCACACAATCCAACCTGAACTCCCCACGAAAGCATTAAAACAAAAAAAATTAAAAAAATTAAAAAACTACCTTTGGCTTCCATCTTTCATTCCATGCATTGACTTAATTTTATTTCAATTTAATGCCAATTTATCCTGGTATTAAAGTTGACGACGATCGTAGTCCTACCGTAAGTAAAATAAAATAAAATGGATGACGATTGTAGTCGCAATGCCAACGTCAACATTGATTGAACTGAATTGCAGGAATTTTAAAATTATCTTTTAACTTGATTCGACTTGATTAAAGTAATATGTTTCGCCTGGCACATTTCTGTGCAATGAATTAGATCCACCTGCCCTTAAGCCTCGATTTAGGTGTAAAAGGTTGCTTGGGATTAAAATTTGGGATGGCAATTTGGCCCATTCCCACGACCTGGCCCGTCTCGTCTATTTATCTCCGTCTCACAAAAATTTCTCATACCTTCGTATATAAATTTTATATTTAATTAAAATTATATGTGATCCATAAATTATATTTATATATTCTATTATATATAATATATAATTTAAATTACTAATGATTTCCAAACTTTTATGTTCCTTTTATCAATTTTAATATTTTTAATAATTTTTTAATAATATTGCTTGCTTAAATTCCTCCCATTTTTAATATTTTTAATAATTTTTTAATAATATTGCTTGCTTAAATTCCTCCCATTTTAGTGATTTCATGAACAATCTAACATTTTATAATCATTCTTATATACTTCCTATATAATAAGTCAAGTCGCCCTTATTGTATTAAGTTGGTTAACTCTCTCTTTCTATTCAATTATTCAAGCTCTGTCTTTATTCAGGATGAACGATGTTGTTATAAGTTACACTTTACACAATTATTTTGTCTATGTATCATATAACCTCTATAGTTTACAATCTGTAGGGTAAAACACAAAATAGATTTTCAAAAACGATCCAACAGTTATTTTATAATTTTGAAGAATTAAAATATTATAATTTTTCATGAACATTTGTCATAAACTAACCGTTAGATCACTATATATGACTTTTTACGAACTTGAAATTCATAACAATTGAATTTAATCCAACAGTCAATTTTTCAAAATCTTTTCTACAATTGATCTTACGCACACCAGCTTATCCATAATTTGAAATATGGTTTGTAAAACCAATATGGAATAGATATTTTGATAAAATAACGATAGAATCAAATTATATGTGTGTACACATAACCCATCATATATATAAAAAATCACGTTGATCAAACGATTAATTTTTATAAAAAAATCATATTTTTGAGATGAACTACAAAAAACATCAAAAATTATTACAATTTTTTATAATTCATAATTTTTGTTTTGAAAAATTAGTCATTGGATCAATGTGATTTTGGGCATGCATAATGAATATAAAGCGGAATATCTTATCCAATGGTTAATTTTCAAAATATCTAATCTAACTCTTGCTTTTTCAAGTGAATCCATTTGAGGGAGTCATTGAAGATTATTTATTTTAAAAGTATATTAAAATCAACATGCAATTTAGTGGTTTAGACTCTTGATATACAAGCATTTTGGTGGAGGTTATGGGTTTGAACCCTCTCGAAAGCATATTTAGTGCATTATATTTTGAATTTGTCATTGAAATGACGGGGCAAGAATGGGATGGGGATAGAATTACATACCCCGTTGGGTACGGGCGGGGATGGGGAGTAGTTTTATAAGTGGGGACAGGGACGGGGAGTGGAAAACCCGCCCCGCCCTGCCCCGTTGCCATCCTTAATTGAAATATGTTAGGGGTTCAAATAAAATGTTAAAAAAAAAAAAAAAAACCCACAGATATATATATATATATATATATATATATATATATATATATATATATATATATATATATATATATATATATATATATATAATCTCGATCCTATACACATATGCTGACTTTTGCGAAAGTTTTCAATTAATTATGAAATATATATTTTTTGAAAAACTAACCCTTGGATTAAACACTCTTATTATGGATGTCACATATGCCAAAAACCATAGTAATCCCATCTCAGCACCTCAAAACACAAACTTTGAAAATTTTTGATTGCAAAAAAATTGTCACAATTTTTAGCAGTGACATTTGAGAAACCGACGATTAGATCACTCTGATTTTTGCCATGCGTGATATACATATTCATAGTATCTAATCCAACAGTCTATTTTTCAAAATATATATTTGATAATTACCTATCGGCCTTATGCTAGCTTTCGCAAAAATCAACATATGCTAATAAAATCATTTCAATATATATATATATATATATATATAAAGGAATATGATCAGGTAAGAATGTCCTCAACTAAGTGCTTTTAGAAGAAGTTCTAAAATGTTTTGGAAACCGCAATTCTAAAATGCTTTTGGAATAAATTTGAAGTGAATTAAGGCATAATTAGGTCATAATTTTTTATAAGTTCTTATGAGAAGTAATATTTAGTTCTCTGTTTTTTTTTTGGATTATATACCCATATGTGCACACTCCCAATTTTATGTACATATGCTGATTTTAGTTAAAATCAGCATAATGCCTTAACTAATTGTGTGATATGTATTTTGAAAAACTGACATTGAGTTAAATATTCTTCTTATGAATGTCATGCATGCTAAAGATCACAGTAATCCAACATCAGCATCTCAAAATACAAATTGTAAAAAACTGTGACCGCTAAAAACTGTTAAAGTTTTTGTCAATGACATTTCTTAGAAACTGACTGTTGAATGACTATGATTTTTGGCATACATAAGAATAATATCTAATCCAACGGTTAGTTTTTTAAAATACATATCACACAATTATTAAAGGCATTAGCAAATAGTATCTGATTTGATTATCTCTATATATATATATAAAAAGGGTAAATTGTATTGACCTCCTCTAAGGCTTGGCAAAATTACAAGAATCTCTCCTAAGATTTGGAAAATGCAATCGGCCTCCCTTGAGATTTGGATTTATATTCAATAACCTCCTCTATTTAAGCTTATTTTGAAGGATCCTATTTCCCACATATAATCTCCAACTTGATTGATTCAAGTTGCTATGGAAAGCTTTTGTGGCATATTTTTTATTGCAACTTGAATCACTTGGTTTGGCTTTGAAATAAAAAGGTTATATGCCTTCAAAGTTGAGAAAAAAATAATATTTTTTTCGAGTCAATTTTCTGCAAAAAAAAAAAATAAAAAAAAAAATTTGTGATTTTTTTTTCCCAATTTTGAAGGCTTGTAACTTTTTTGTTTCAAATCCAAATCGAGTGATTCAAGTTACTATAGAACTTATGACATGAGAACTTTACATAGCAACTTGAATAACTCAAATCAAAATTTTTATATGAGAGATATGGTCCTTCAAATATTGAGTTAAAAAAGTTGAAAACATTTGGCAAACATGACGATCTATCTACTTTGAGCTTATTTTTCTTAAAAAATGCGAGGGGGTGTTGTACACCACCCTAAGTAGGATGTATGAGCTTTCCATAGCAATTTGAATTACCCAGTTTGGCCTTAAAACGAAGAAGTTATAGACTTTTAAATTTGGGAAAAAAATCACATTTTTCTGCAGAAAATGCAAGGGAGTTATTGAACATAAACTCAGGACAGGTCTTTGTAGAAGTCCTTGTAGTTTCACCAAACTTCAGGACAGGGCTTTGTAATCTTCCCAAACCTCAAAGTCTTGTTTATTCCCGCAACTTAATTCTATAATATATTTTCACTTGTTTTTCCAAAGTGTTTTCAGTTTTCACTCATCATGCTTGCTGCTTTAGGCAGACATTTTAACATGATTTCCCAATTCTGGTAACAATTTAATTAAGAACCTTTTCCCTTCTAGCTATACAATGTTTATAAGATACCATATGAGGAAAACACACACATTCACACTACTCAATGAAAAGCAAGGCAAGACATCGTGTTGGGTAATCCACCCAGATTCTTCAGCTGTAAAATATGCGTCTAGTCATGATGTAATTGCACTAAATTTATCCTAACTAAATAAATTAGACAGATATAAAAAACACCAGCAGTGGAGACTATCCAATAATATTACGACTGAAATAAAAAATTTATAAGTCGTCTCATTTATTTTATTTAAAAAAATTTCTTAAGCCTATCTCATTTATTTTATTTATCTTCCATTTTGATTTGAGCATCCTTATTACCATAAAATAAAACCACGTGGGCATTGTGAGGATTAAAATCTGAGTGCCACATGTGCAGAAGGGAAGTTAATATTATGATGCCACGTGGTAAAATTAAAGGACTATTCAAAAACTGCCAAGTGGCGCAAGGAGAAATGTTTGGAAGTTATAATTAGTGGGCTGATTATGTGCTAATAGTGGGTAGTTACAGATTAGTAGAGAAGCAATAATTGAAGGAAGTGGAGTAATGGCCCGTGGTTTAAGGGAGTCAAGAAGTGGGCTAGAACGGTTGCAGCCCAAATATCTATTAAGCAGCAACGAGAAAGGGGATCATCATCAACCAACTTAGACAAATCAGCTCAAAGAAGCATCTTTTCTTCAAGGCTTTGTTTTCAATATTCAATCTTTTAGTTTTAGCTTTTAGTTTCAATCACAGTAATTAATATCTACAGTAGCAACTCATCACCTTCAGAGTTAGTTTATAGTTGCAGTTTTTATTTCAAGTTTTAGAAGCTTAATTACTATTTCAGTCTACAATGGAGTTCAATTCATGTTTTATGCAATCATGTACTATAAGCATTTCTAATTACTCTTTGTTTTTAGCTCATTTAGTTTCAATCAATGAAATCTCTTATTTCTAATCGCTCATCTCATTTAAATTAATTCTTTTTTAGTTTCTTAGACCTTTTATACACTAGAACCCCAAGAGGATTAACCTATGTTCTTCGTTAATCGCCTGAATCCATTTAGAAGCGACCAACTAGGCATTAAAGTCTTTTCTAATTTCACAGCGTAGGAGGTGCTGGAGGTCGTGTTTACACGGTCTTTTGAGCTTTAATTAGGTCTGGCACGCCCACATGTCGACCTTATTCCTAAGGTCTCAAGACCGTAATTTAAACCAGGAACACCATTTTGGCATGCCCGGTGGGACCACCAAGTGTTAAATGTCTAATAGACCAATCTCAAGATCAATTAATAATCTAATTGAAGAACGTGGGAAATCATCGGATAAATCCCGCGAGGAGAAAGAAGAGTCTAGATTAGAAAAAATCTTGGCTAAATTGATGAAAGTTATAGAAGAAGTACCAGGCCGCTTTGATAAAAGCTTGGCCTTCTCATCTGGAAAGATACATGAGAAGTTGGATGAACAGTACACAAAAACACAAAATCAAATTATTCAGACCTTACAAAAGAATTCCTTATAACAAAAGGGAAGTTTTGAGGAGTTAAATGGTAATGTTAAATGTAAGCCAATTGTGTGGGTCAAATGATCCTGAGACCTTCAGGTCACATGCTGGGGTAGGAAGGGCACATGACTTTACAGAGAAACGTGAATCAAGTCACCAAGGGGCTAAAACTGTGGCTCCACATATTGTAAGTACACCTTTAGTAACCCCTATCGAATAAAAAAGGCCATACATTCCTCCACATCATAGGAATGGCCAACAAGATTGTTCTCGTGCAGAAGGATCCCAAACGGCCATGAGAAGGCCGAATCCTAATGTAGAGTTTGGGTCAAAAAGCCTTGGTAAACAACCTATGTTTATTAACACGCCCGGGGGGCAAAATGCAAAGGTTAACCAAGGTATCAATGCCATGAATGATGATAACCTTAGGTATAGGGTTGCTAATGACTTCATGAATCAAACGCTCGGGGAGCAAAATGGAAGGCCTTATAGTGTTGACACAGGAGGCAAACCTTTTGAGGTTTTTCAAAATCCGACCTTTACCCCAGAAAGGCCTTTTGAAAATAAAAATTAGGGAAATGTAACAGATTGAAATTAAATTTTTAATATAGTGCAAGAGTGTATGGCTGCAGAAAATCAAAGAATGGTAGTGAGACCTTTGTATAGGAAGCCATATCCTGATTGGATTGACCAAACTAATAACTTTCTTAAGAGGTACAAAGTGCCTAAATTCACTTTATTTTCAAGGGAAGGAGGTCAATCCACAATAGAACATATTGGTAGTTTTACCATTCGGTGTGGTGAGGTCTCGGTCAATGATAACTTGAAATTAAGACTTTTTGGTAATTCCCTAACTGGAACAGCTTTTTCATGGTACATTGATCTTCACCTAAATTCAATTTTGAACTTGAGGTAGATGGAAGAACGTTTTCATACACAATTCTATCGATCGGAACCCGAAGTAACTATGGCCGATCTTTCAAAATTGAGACAGTTACCGGGGGAAGGGGCTGAATAGTACATAGCCAGATTCAAAAGGGCTAGGAATCGGTGTAATTTGTTTTTGCCTGAACATGAATTTGTTAGATTAGCCCAAAATGGCCTTGACCTAGAATTGAAAAAGAAATTTGAAGGCATGGACTTCGAATATCTTTTTGAATTATCAGCCAGAGCCTCTAGATATGAGAGGGGCTGGTATTGCCATGTGATAAGAAAGTTAAAATGCTAGCCACTCATTTTGTTATGTATGCAGGAGAACTTTTCAGAAAAACAGATGAAGGACTTTTGCTAAAATGCATAGATCAAGCTGAGGTTTTATTATTAATGGGAGAAATCCATGGAGGAATTTGTGGAGCCCATCAAGCTGGAGTTAAAATGAGGTGGCTAGTATAAAGGTATGGTTATTACTAGCCAACAGTTTTAGGAGATTGCATAAAGTTTGCTAAAGGCTGTGAATCTTGTCAAAAGCATGATCAAGTTCAACATGTACCTACCATAGATCTAAACTACATTGTTAAGCCATGGCCTTTTAGAGGATGGGCTATTGATGTTATAGGTAAGATTTGTCCACCTTCATCTAATTTACATTGTTTTATCTTGGTAGCTACCGACTATTTTAAAAAATGGGTCGAGGCAGTACCTATGAAAGTGGTTGATCAGAATGCCGTTATAGGATTTATAAAAGAGCATATTATTCATAGATTTGGATTGCCTGAGACTATAAACACTGACCAAGCAAAGGCTTTTATGGGAGATCAAGTTAAGGCCTTTGCTGGGGAATATGGAATTAAGCTTACCAATTCTACACCATATTATGCATAGGCCAATTGGCAAGTTGAGGCCGTGAATAAAACCATAAAACAAATTTTAAGTAAAATGTTGGATGATAATCCAATATTATGGTACTTACAATTATATGAGGTTTTATGGGTTTATAAAACATCCAATAAGGAGAGCCTTAAGACTACACCTTATTATTTAACATTTGGCCATGATGCAGTTTTACCCTTAGAGGTGACAGTGCCCTCATTAAGAGTGGCATTTCAAAATAATTTGTTACCTTCTGATTATAATGAGGCTATGTTAATTGAATTAGAAAATCTAACAGAAGAAAGACTTAGGGCCTTAAATTCCATTGAGATCCAGAATAAGAAAATAGAGAAGGCCTACAATAAAAGAGTTAAATTCAAGGCCTTTTCAGTTGATGATATAGTTTGGAAGGTTATTCTTCCTTTAGGGTCTAAAGATGGTCCCCTAGTTGGGAAGGACCATTTAAAGTAGTAAGGGTGATTCCTGGTGGTGCATATTCTATCCAAGAATTAACTACTGGACTTACCATAAAGTCGATTAATGGATAGTTTCTGAAAAAGTATTATCCTACCTTATGGGAGATCGTTCAAAACCAGAAATCATAAAAGGCAAGTATAAAGCCGTTTGTTATCAAAATAAGACCTTCCAAATAAAGTGCAAGTTAATTGTTCAAGTGCAGAAATTTAAAAGAAAGAGAAGGAGAAATAAGAATTGTCCAAAGATCATCAAAATAAATGTTTAAACAGCCTAACCCAAAAAGTTAATATTTGGGACCTTATCCCAAGTTGCCATCAGTTCCAATTCTTTGTCCTTGGCTTGTCTCGCTTTAGTCTCCCAGGTGAACACTATGGATGCAGAGGATTTATATTCAATTCCCAATTTCTCAACATTCTTCTAACCATCAGAAGCTAATTATTGAGCTTGCTGAGTGATGGTTTGTTGGGCAGAGACAGCATCCTCTTTGACAGCTAAAGCAACTTGAAGATCAACAATTTGTTTTCAAAGACCTCAGCATCAGAGATAAGTTTACTCAATTTCTTTTGTTCTGTATCTCGAGTAGCCCTGGATTTAATGACAGACGACACCAGAGTATCTATTGAGGCCTTAAGAGTCTGACGGTGCTAAAGTAGAGCTTCGCAGGTCCTTCTTTCTGCATAGCTTTCTTGGAAATCTTTTACCATGTCTGGAAGCCAAGCTACATGAATATATAGGGAGTCCATCATAGAACCTAAGGCTGGAACTTCTTTCAGAAAAGTGAAGTGCTGTAATAAATCACGAGCCATTTCTGGAGTAATGTTGGGGAGGATGGTTTGGTAAATTTCCAAGAATTGGGCTTTTACAGTGGCTACATTTGCCTCAGGTGGCATTTCCATCACGAGATCGATAGAAGAAGCAATAGTGGAACTTTGAACCTTCACTATAGTGACATCTAAAGAAGCAGTCCAAGCTTCAAGGTCTTCAAGGATATCCAAGAATAATGGTTGAAGGGTCAGGCATAGTAGAAGTAGCAATGGACTCTTTTTCCATGGGCATAGGCTGATGTCGGCAAAATGAAAAGAATCACCAGTGGTTTTAGACCTTTTAGTGGGGGGATTGTTTGTCTGCAGGAAAATTCAGACCTCCAATTCCAAAGTCTTCATCATTGGAAATGCCAACAGGAGCGGTATTACCCGAGCTTGGAGACGACTTAGAAGAGGCCTTCAATCTATCATAAGATTTGCAAGGACCATGACCAAGTTTTGGAGTTGAATTTTTCCTCTTTGGAATGTCTTTGGTGAAAATGGAGCTGGGTACAGTTTTGGAAGGCAAACTAGTGGGAGCATTCACGCTTGAAACAAAAAGAAGATAAGGAGAGACATTCTTTTTAGGAAAAGCCAGAAACCAGTGGTATAAATTACATGTCTTGACTGTTTTCTTGACTTTTGGAGGCCTTGAAGGTTTGACGTTTTCAGCGACAGGGGGTTTACCTTCTATTTTGGAATAGGCCTTGGATAACTAGTCAAGCAAAATGAGAAGGTCATGATTAGACACTCTTTTATAACAATTAAGCCACTAAATTTTAAAATACAGAGTGGTAGATGGTCTGTTTGGAAGGTGGGGAAGAACAAAGTCTCTTAAAATTTCCAAGTAAATGGAGTTTATCTCTCTTATCCTATCTCCTTTATCAAAGATTTTTCTACAAACGGGGGAGAATTGACAGTGTATAAAAAAGAGGGAACATGAAGACCTTGAGTGAAACCAAACTAGCGGCTGAGGAGATTAGGAGAGTAATACTTAATCCCAATTTTCTTATTCCTAGGATCAAAATTGCCACCGTTGTGAAGGTCTCTACTAATGAGATAAGAAGCCCTAATGAGCTTTTGTTCATTTTGGTTGTTATCAACAAAGGGAGATTGAAGGGAAAACCATGGAGGACCATATTGACGCTGGCCAAAAGGGAAAAGTAGAGAATCAAAATGATCAAAAGCGATATTCTAGAAGAAAAAGATGTAATCAAGAAAAGATTTTTGTTCGAAATAAGGACTTGTCCACTTAAAACCATAAGTTGGATAGGCCTCAGGAACAACTTCACACTTGAACAGGTCAGGAAAATACTCGTAGAACCACAGCTGTAATAACCAAAAATAACCAGAAAGGACCTCCAGTTACACAGAGAGATCTTCTACACATCTCGGCAAGACCTCTATACATATGAGACAAAACAAAGGGAGCCAAGGCCAACTTTCGGCCTGATGCTAGGGCTATTACAATCATATGATACTCTTGTGTCATTTGCCTAGCAGAGCAACACAAAACGAATCGACACAGCCACATCAACAAGAAGGCACAATGCTCTTTCTAAGAGATGTTTGGGGAAAAAATTGTGGGTTTGTTTTCTGATTTTTGATATACAGACTAGGTAGTGGTGGCATTTGAAAAAGAAAAATCCAAACTAGCTCCAGAATCATAAATTGCAGAAGGAATGTCTCCAGTAAGGGGAAGCCCAGTTAGTGCACATATGTCAAAAATGGTCGGAGACAAAGGTCCATAAGGAAAAAGAAAGGTGTTAGTGGAACGGCTCCAAAAACAAGTCTGGGCAGCCAACAAGTTTTTATCAAAAGGAAAAGTATACTTGCTCAACTGAATTGAGTTATAGATGTCTAGGTCTTTCCAGAGTTGGCCAAACTAGGGTTCCAACTTCTCTACCCAGGAAATCCTAACACAAACCAGTTTAATCACTTCAGGAATGGAAGAGCTTGTAAATACGGGACCAATGGAATTAGAAGAAATTACCTAAAGAGATATTTGAGGCTGGACTTGGTCACGAAGGTCGTTTACGAACTGTTGCGTCTCAGGCAAAGAAGGATTAGAGGTAGAGAAGGCTGATTTGGAACTAGACATGGCGAAATAGAGTAGTTACAGAGAAGAGAAAATGAAACGAAAAACAGCAAATGCAACGAAGAAGGAAATATGGAGGCGGTAAAGCCTGAACTGATGTGATAAAGGATATCAAATCACAGCATGTGTTGTTTACCGAGGTATGTATTGATTAAGGTGTTGTGGTATTTAAGAAGGATATGAATTTTAAAATTGCGTATTAAATGGAGATAAACTGGATTAAGAGATAACAGTTTATGATTCAGTTGAGTTCTTGCGGATTACAAAGATCAAATTTGAAGCTTAATTCATAATTAAGTTCAAAAGGGGGGCAAAGTGTTTACCATAAAATAAAACCATGTGAGCATTGTGAGGATTAAAATCTGAGTGCCACGTGTGTAGAAGGGGAGTTAATATTATAATGCCACGTGGTAAAATTAGAGGGCTATTCAGAAGCTAACAAGTGGCTCATGGAGAATTGTTTGGAAGTTATAATTAGTGGGCCGGTTATGTGCTGATAGTGGGTAGTTACTAATTAGTGGAGAAGCATCCCATAATTGAAGGAAGTGGAGTAATGGCCTGTGGTTTAAGGGAGTGAAGAAGTGAGCTAGAACGGTTGCAGCCCAAATATCTATTTAAGCAGGCCAAGCAGCAACGAGAAAGGGGATCATCATCAACCAACTCAAACAAATTAACTCAAAGCAGCATCTTTTCTACAAAGCTTTGTTTTCAATATTCAATCTTTTAGTTATAGCTTTTAGTTTCAATCACAATAATTAATATCTACATTAGCAGCTCGTCATCTTAAAAAGTTAGTTCATAGTTGCAGTTTTTATTTCAAGTTTTAGAGGCTTAATTATTATTTCAGTCTACAATAGAGTTCAATTCATGTTTTTTGCAATCAAGTACTCTTTGTTTTTGGTTCATTTAGTTTCAATCAACGAAATCTCTTATTTCTAATCTGTTCATCTCATTTAAATTAATTCTTTTTAGTTTCTTAGACCTTTTATACACTAGAACCCAAGAGGATTAACCTATGTTCCTCGTTAATCGCCTGAATCCATTTAGAAGTGACCAACTAGGCATTAGTCTTTTCTAATTTGACAACCTAAGAGGTGCTGGAGGTCGTGTTCACATGGTCCTTTGAGCTTTAATAGGCTCTGACATGCCTGCGTTTAGACCTTATTCATAAGGTCTCAAGACCGTAATTTACACAAGGAATACATCCATGACAAAATGAGAGAAAAATGTATTGATGAAAGGGTAGAACTAATCCATTAAGGATCAGTCCACAAATTAAAATCCAAACCACTCACCATCCAACCCGATTCATTAGTTTAGATGAAAAACTGGCTTTAAGCAATCCGAATTTTGATCCGTAATGGATGAAAAGGTATATGTCCCTTAGAGAAAGTGTTGGTGCCTATGCTCAATTGTCCTTAGGCCACTCATAACTTGATATTCTAATTCTAATTGATAAACTCCACACAATCAACTAAATCATCATTTTTGGATTGAAATTTGAAAACAATGGGATCGAGCAAGTAAAAGGTAAATTAAACTAACCTCCACTTTTTAGGTATGATTACAGAAATTCCTCATTTGTTAACTAACAATTACGATATCAACTTTTCTTTACCAATGCGTAAATGTTTCCCTAATCAAACAAAAGATGAGCCTGAGTAGTACATTCCAGATGCAAGATTTGAGATTTTTCTTCTAGCTTTTAATTAGTTAAGAAGAGAGAATCACCAAGTGAAAATTGTATCAACACACGGTGGTCATTTTAAGAGATTTGTTAAGGCCTTCCCATTGGCTTTTCCTACAATTTTAGACAATGATGAAAAATACAAGAGAAAACAAACCCTCTTTCCATTTTTTTTCTTTTCATTTGAGTCTTTTGCATTAGCTTTTCCTCACTTTTGGAACTTAAAGATTCACTTGATCTAAGAGGAAGGATGATAATCACTTTTAAACAACTTGAAGAATGATAGCATGCATGGCAAAATTTTCATACTAATAGTGATTGTTGCAAAAGTTAAGAGGTCCCAACTTTTATCACAATCACTTTTATTATGAAAATTTTGATACGTGAAGACATGGTTTGAACATAATTTCAAATAAATATGTAAAAAAATAGTTATCCAAAAGTGATTTTAGCAAAAACTAACCCAAACGGGACCTAAGTTGTTATTCAAATTTCAATTAAGCTTTTCATTTCTGAGGAAGCATCAAGTAAAAATGAATTTACTTTTTTTGACAAATCACCAAAGTAGCAAACAGAATTAATCACGATTTTATGTGAAAGAGAATCTTATTCCAACAACAGAAGCGTTGCATGACTGACAAGGGAACTGAAAATAAAATATTGAGTTCGTTACAGTGATCTCACGACAGACTGTTTCATTTAGTCCCCATCAATTATGGCAACATACATCAAAACATTCACCAATCTTAAATCCCCAGCTTCCTGTTACAAATTTGAACCAGTATCAGAAGCAGGGCAAATAAATGTTAAACTCATAAATATATATATATATATATAGTCAGCTAAGAAATCCAAACCATTGGATTTCTTTTCACTTAATACATGATTCAATGTGAAAAGAAATCCAAGCCATTGGATTTCTTAGCTGATTTTAGTTAAAGTCATCTATAACTGACTACATCATTTCATTATATATATATATATATATATATAGAAATGATCAAGTAAGTATCAGTCCTTAACCTTAATTTAAGATAGATATTTTGAAAAACCGATAATTGGATTAGATAATCTTCTTATGTATGTCATGTCTGTCAAAAATCACAGTGATCCAACGGTTGGTTTTCAAAATACAAACTGTTAAACAATTATTACAGTATCCAAACAATAAATATTGTTATAGTGTTTAACGAACTGTATTTTGAAAATCGATGGTTGGATCACGGTGATTTTGGCAAACATGACATGCATAAGAAGATTATCTAATCCAACGGTTGGTTTTTCAAAATACCTATTCTGTGTGAGAAAATGGTGAGTGGACCATAAATTAATTTAAGGACCAGTTCTTAAATGATCATTTGTACGCACACGCGCACACATGTGCGCGTGTGTGTGTATATATATATATATATTAATATATAATGGCTTTGATAACATGTAAACAAATTATCTAATGAGCCAAACAATTACACGTGTAGAATGTTGGTGCACATTTACACATGATGAGAGAGAGAGAGAGTCTCCCTATGCTTGCTGCCAAAGAATACAGAAAAACCTATAAGTCCAGACTACTTAAAAAGACACTAATGAATACAAATGGTCCCAGTTTGGTAGATGAGAATTCACCTGCAAAAAGAGAAGGCAGTAATTGAACAGAAACATGTCCAATCCAACTGTTTCTTAAACTAAAAGCAGCCCCTTCAGATGAAGAAACCAACTAACTCATTTAAGTTCACTGTGCATAATCCTAACCTTAGAAAAGGAATTCCACCCCTAGACTTCCCTGCAAGAAAATTAGTAACTGTTTAACCATCTATGCCACACAGCAGTATCCTGCATGTATCAACAATAAACGTATCATTCCCCTTGGAAATTTCTCTCATTACATCCACACACCCATAGTTCTCCAATCTTGTATGATACTTCAAATTGGCACGTCTAGTTTACTAAATCTTAAAGCGAGTTAGCTAGATGCTTCGAACTCAAATAGCCAATACCTCTTATAACCATGGCAAAATTCTTATACTCTCTTAGTAGACTGAATCAGCCCATCCCCTTCTCTTCAACACTCAACTCTCCACCAAATCTCCCCACCCTATCCCTACCTTCATAATAGCATTTCGTATAAGTTAGGCAACAAACTCAAAATCTTACCAGCAGACTTCATTACTTTTATGTTTTACACGACTGCTCCTTCGAATAGCATATTAACCTCAATTAAATTCTCATATTACACCCCAAGTCCCAACCACATTGAATTCCATAAAATATTAACCCAGATTAAAAAATCAGTTTCTTTTCAAGTACAAAATCCATCCAATTCCATCATATCAATCCAACACAAATAAAATCAATCCAATTCCATCATATCAATCGAACACGAATAAAATCAATCCCACAAATGTGCTACTCCAAGACATTCTTTGTAATAAACGTGAGCTCCATAGTCCACCAATTGCCTTCCTCTGCATTATACTTCCAGACTATGACTGACCTACAAAGGCTATCTTTCTTAGAAGCAAATCTTCACAACCATTTGCCAAGCATAGCAATGTTGAAACTAGAGATGGATCCAGTGCCAAGCAAAACCAACCCCACCACCTCCAAAAAAAAAACAAAAACAAAAACAAAAAAAAAAACACTCCTTGCCAAGTAAACTGACAGCCAGTCAACTAAATGAAATTTAAACTCCTCACTCATCAGTCATGCCCATTCTCTCCTGGATATAGGCAAAAAAAATTCCAATTAATATGGTCACAAGCCTTCTAAAAATCTAGCTTGCGAATAACCCTGCTCAATCTCAATCCATTCATTAGCAATGAAAACTACCTCCAAAATTTGTTTCCCTTTAAAAAATGCATTTTGGAAGGTAGAAATCACACCTCCAACCACCTTTCTAAGCCTAATAGCCAACACCTTGGCAATAATCTTATAGATGCTACCCACAAGGATAATATGTCTAGAGTCACCTTCCTTGACTACCACACTTTTTAGGAATTAAAGAGATGAAACTAGCATTTAGGCTTCTTTCAAACCTCCTTAGGTCATAGAACTCCTCAAAAACCCTCATCACAACAACATAGACCATATCCCAACATAAATGAAAGAACACTACAGCAAATCCATCGGGCTCCAGAGCCTTATCACCTTCTAAAATCTCAAAGCAAATAACACTTCTTAAAATAAAATAAAATAAAATAAAAACTGTCTCTCCTAGAAGTCTAGAACAATACTTTTTATAAAATCAGAATAAACCATCCAACAGAGGTCCCTAACCCCCCTCCTCCTTAAACAGATTCTCAAATAAATGGGATGTTTATACTGGGAATGATCGACTTAAGAGGATTATGCAGGTTGAATCTAAAACTTTCGATATATCAATAGGAGATGATCAACTTTAGATTGTTGGAAGGGACAAGGGTATTCAAAATTTGTGATTCTAAGGTGCACGGGGTTAAAATGGCTGTAAACACTCCAGCAGCTTCTGTGATGGGCAAATGCAAAGAAGTTTTACAGAGCAAGGAGAAAGGTCACAAATTTATTGCTGAAAATCAAGATCAAACTGCTTTGGGAGCTACTTGTTGCTATTGACATCAGAAAGGCATAAGAGAATATTAGAGGTAGTTTTCTGGAAGGAAAGAATGACACAGATGGAATAATATACAGATAAATTTTGCAATTTCGGATTGATAGCAACTCTTTACCCTCAAAACAGAAAAAGACCATCGGTTTTACAGAGGGGTGAAGACGAATTAGAGATGAGGACGGTCAAATAGCAAACTAATATCTCAATATTGTGGTGTGGCTAGGCTAGACATTTTTCAATGGAAGGAACTGGATATGAGGTGAGATCTATTAAATATCAGCTAGAGGGAATGGCATTGGAAGGAGGCTATTTTACATAACTAAATAAATGCACGGTGGATGATTCTATTGGGGATGCTGGTTCAGCAGTGAGTGTAGCAGAGTGGGAAAACAAGGTGTAGAAAGTGGCCTTTAATATGAAAGTCCCTTTACTACTTGAGGATCAATGGCATTTTTGGTTTCCAAACGAAAAATGAGGCAAATAGGTCAAGATTGGTGGTGCATGCTGTTAGAAGTACGCCCTAAACCAATTGTTAGGTTGTATTTAGGGAAACTTATATTTCATTTATATTCTTGTATGAATCTTATTCATCTATAAAATGGCTTTTATATTATCATATAAACTTGTGTTATTTATAATTGTTCATGATAATGTCCTTGAATAGCATGATAGAGAATTGTATCTCAAGTGTTGAGATAGAGAGACATACAATTATCAAGTACATCTATTCTAGATATGTTCCTGATCATAGGTTTATTTATTTGGGCGATAATAAACCGTTAAGATTAGCTCAGGTTATACTATCTCCTATGGAGAATGGTGAGTCTCAAGCTATCTGTGTAGAGACACTATGGTAAACCTGTGGGTGCTTGTTAGAGAACAAGTACACTGAACGTGACCAATATGAGTACAGCTTATGGAAATGTATTTGAATGTCAAAAGCTGCTCATGTATATAGTCACATTTGTAATCCTCATACCTGAGACGCCACTGGTTATCTTATGTATGAATTCCTAGAGTTTGATAGTATCTTGTGCACCCTTGATCTCAAGGATGTAATCGATACTTATTGGCTTTAGTAAGTTGTACATGAAGATAGGTGAGTGTGCAATAGGGGATCACCACCCTTAATATCAAAGGGAGAATGTCAATGTTAATTCACAAATAATAACTCAATGAAGTCTTTGGCCAAAGCAAAAGGTAACCAAGGAAAAGTTGTTTTCAAGGGTTTACCTAATTGAGTTTATATTTTGGTGAAAAGCTAACACAGGATTAAGTTAGGGTTTGACATGAATCCATACCCAAATAACTTAATCGTGACATTGTTTGGTGAAGGATTATCTATTACACGAAGGGTTCATTTATACAGGTATATTCACCCACACTTAGGGCATGTCATGACACATTGCTAGACGCCACTCATGACTAGTGAAAGCCTAATGATAAGTGTTATCATTGAGGGCAAAATTGGAATAGTTCCAATCGAACCAAAAATAGAAAGTTTCTATTTTGGGAAACATCGAGATGTTCCCAGTCACTACTAGGTTGGGGTGAACCCAATGGGTCACACACATAAGATCATAAGTGATCTTCTTCTTGAATTTGTGAGAGGGGAATATTCTAGTTATTTATAAGTTTGACTCTTATTATTAAAGGTTAATTAAAAAGAGGTCAAGAATATACATTACAAGGATATTACCATTCTATGTGATGTTTGGTCAAGCTAGCACTTGTAACCAAACGTCATTAAAAGAAGAGAGGGCTATAAATTAAAGTGGAGAAGCCCTAGGGCCGGCACTCACAAGTGTGCCTCCTCTCTAGTAGTCGTCCTCTCTCTCTTCCCTCTCAAGCTTGCTTTCTCTCACAAGGGTTGTGAAGAACAAGGGATTCAAGGAATCTTGTGATTGTGTGGACTTTTTGTGATTGTGTGGACTTTCATTGGAGGCTTCCATACGTTTGGAGCTCGAAGTTTTGCGAGGATAGCATCTACAAAGGAACACAAGTAAGCTTTAATTAATGTTTGATTAATTGTTTTGATTCGTTTTATCGTTTGAGTTCGATTCTTGGATGAATATCAATGGGAAAATTTTTATTGTTTACTTTCCGCTGCGTTCCCATATGTATTCTTTCACATGCTTAAAAGCATAGGACCTACTGCGTGAGATTCAAGGAAACAATACCTGTAACCCATGCTTATAGAGGGTGTGGCAGGTGAAGGGAGCAACAGCTACCTTAAAACAGCAATCTTAGCACCAGTAGAGTGCAGTGGTTGCAAAGGAATGGCAGGTTGGGCTAGGTGAAGGGTTTAAATTTCAAAAATGGGATTTGAAGCTTCAAAGATGGAAAGAGATAAGAATAAGTGACAAAGGGTGGGTTTGCAAGGGAAGCAATGGGAAAGGGAATCAAGTTTGGGATGAGAATAGATGGCAAGTTATGAATGGATACTTAAATAGGAAGGAATCTTTGAGAGGCAGATTGGGCAGAAACAAAGTAATCTCCAAAGGGCTTTTAATACAAGCCCAAGCAAGAACCAAATCAAATTAGTTGATTCGGTTCAGTCTTGGTTTGGGTTGTTGCTAAACCAACCAAACTCGATTCAATTTTGGTTCAGGTGTTTTCTGGATCCAAACTAAACCAAAAACTGAACCATGGAACCGATTCCTAGAATATATTAAAATTGTTATTATTTATGCTTATGCCACACTGTCATTGGTTGGACTATTTAAATATATGCACCCCAGTAAGGGATGCAATCTACCTGAGTTGAATTGAGCTTGACATGGCTCAAGTTTGGATTAGTTAAGAGATCAATTGCTCATGCTCACCTTGAGCTTGTAACAAGCCTAACCAATCCTGATCAATCTCAGTTGAATGGTGAGAGAAACTACGGCTCGAGACAGCTCAATTTCTTTTCTTATCCCACATTTTCTTAAAAACCAAACAACTCAAAATCAATTAAAGAGACTAGATTTTGTTTCCTTTTCACCATTTCCTCAACTTCCAAACAACTCACACTCAAAAAATACCAGAATTAAAAACTAAAGATCTAAAATTCCAATTAATTTTCTTCCCCATATTTTCTTAGCAACCAAACAATCTAAAACCAAAGAAAGACATACTAAAATTACAATTATAATTTAAAAACCTCTATTGGTCGACAATGTCCCAAATCTGGGCCTCAACGATCTCATTGTCAACATGAATACCCCGATCAACACCACCTTGCAGAGGTAGTCGTAATAGTCACTAGCTTTATATACAACCATATAGAAGAAGAAGAAAAAGAAAAAAAAAAAACGAGAATACACCATCTCATCCATCTTGGCCAAGATAGACGAGATGGTGAGGAGAAGATGATTAAATAATTTGCTGGCACTTTCGGCAACCACACTAGGTACTTTTAACACGTTGTCTTCTCCTCTCTCAATTATGATTTCTTCTTCTTCTTCAATATACACCATTCACCATAACTGAGAGTTTAGGAGCTTTCAGTCTGCTGCATGTCTTTTTTTTTTCTCTTCATTTTCGGTAGTTTTTGGGAGCTTTCAATCTGCTGCATGTCTTCTTCTTATTCATTTTGGTAAAATTTTGGGAGCTTTTGGTATACACCTGGTGCTCAAGTGGTGCACTGGTGCTCTTGGCATACCTCTTTCAAGTGGTGCACTAGTCCTCTTCGTTTACCCAGCACCTTTTTCTTTTTTACCCAGCTTTCGATCCAGACGGTTGTAGACTTTGTAACATTTAAAGTTCCAATTACCCTTGATTTATCCTTATTATTGAGAAGGCATACTTCCTATTCTATTTACTTATTTCATTTGTAAAAGCTTCTCAACACTATTAGTTTTTGTGCTAAAAATAATTATATATATTTTTATTAACAATTATAACCCTTTAAAAAAAAAATTATAAATTGGCAATTTTTTATATAAACTATTCTAATTCTTTGATTACATTCATTCAACCAAATTGATAATGATGCCCTTTATTTATTTATTTATTTATTTATTTATTAGAAAAAAGTTAAGATATAAAGTATACTAAAAAATGAATAAAAAATTTGTATCCTTATAATACATTTACTTTATATGTCTAATATTCAAATTTTATTTATTTTAATGGTATAGAAACCGCGCTAGTGCCTGTTTTATTTTTTTTATTTTTTTTTACCATATTATGTATCCTCATTTTTTTTTTTTTTTTTTTTTGATAGTCAACAATAATTCTATTAAGAAAGAGGACAAGATGTCCTACTTTACAAAGATGAAAAGAAATATAAACAAAACAAACTACACAACAAGCCCCTACTCACACACCAAAACCCAATTTCCTATAATAGCAAACAAAGGGATACCCCTAAATTTCTTAGTAATGGAAGCCCAAAAAGATTCAAAAAAACATATTCTTTCCCAAAGACCATCAAAACTATCAAATCTATCCTAAAAAATACAAGCATTCCTCTCACTCCAAATAACCCAAAGAATGCTAAAACCACACATCTCCATAATAATAATGCCTTTTTAGACAGTCCAAGAGCTCGAAACACTATCTCCAACATCGCCGAAGAATAAGCTGGAGCCACCCAACACATATCCATAATCCGAAATAACCTCTACCATAAAGCAATAGCAATAGGACAATGTAAAAACAAATGATCCACATTCTCGCCATCATTTCTGCACAACACACACCACTGAGGGGAAATAGACAAACCAGGGTACCTCTTTTGACGCCTCCAACATTGCCTTGTGAGGCACCAGAACACATTTTTAAGATCTATTCTTTGAATAATATATTCAAGATTACTATCATTGTAACCATTTTATTTAGCAATATCATGAAAATCTACCAGATATGAGTTTGTTTCCAACAAAATCACGCTTGTTTTACAATATCATGAATTTGAATGCCTTCTGCAGTAGAAAAATAGATGGGTACTATGTCTTGATTACTGTTGTTGTGGAAATCCTTTTGTTTTTCTTGTTTTTATGTTTTTGTTTTGTTAATAATCAAAGTTCCAGTAGCTTATGTGAACAATGATAATCTTGTAACACATGTTATTTCATTAGCTTATTTTAATACGAAATATACCATCAATCTCAATTCTAGTATATGTTTTAAACTTAATTTCTATAGACTTTATTTGTCCTAAGAAGGTAATTATTTATTTTGTCAAGTGAAATACAAGCTATCTAGAAGTAGGTTTACATAATCCACAGGCAAATCGAGAACCAAACCAAAATTGAACCAAGTTCAGTTCCATTCGATTTGATTTCATTCACAAGTTGGTTTAGTCCCGGTTCAAGATTGATAGGACTAACTTGGTTCTCCTGAGTCGAACTGAACCAAGTTGTGTAGAAGAATAGAATCCACCGTATCCTACATCGACTAAATAAAAGGCTCGCTATAGCTTCATATACTTGTATTGGGCCCTCCACCTACAAGCTTAGGCTTTTAGGTTGGAAACTTAACATGGTATCAAAGCATCGGTTATTCATGTGACAAGGCCCAAATGAGCCTACACGTGAGGGGGAGTGTAAAAGAATAGAATTCACTCTATCCCACATCGCCTAAATAAAAGGATCACTATAGCTTCATATACCAGTATCAGGCCCTCCACCTACCAGCTAAGGCTTTTAGGTTGGAAACTTGACAAGTTGCACTCCTAGTTATAAGATAGATGGGTGGATAACAAAGCTCACACATTGGATTGAACTATAAAAGGATGAGCGGGTTGCCTTCTAAAATTCATCAAAGGAGCAGTAGGGAACTATTAAGAGATTTGGGGTTAGGCCAACTAAGCAGATGTTTAGTAGGGTCATAAGCAAGGCTGATTTGACAAAGGTTTTTCAAAGGCCCTGTGTATTCTTTGCCCCTGTCATCGAGGCTGGAACTCATTCAACCAGCAACTGCTGGTGTAATGACCAAGTAGGTCGATTGTCAAAAAAAGACAAAAGGATCTACTGTTGCTCAGGAGCACATACCAATCGATAGGGTAAGTCAGCAAAGACCTTTGAGGAGGGTAGTTGTCTTCCTCTCTGGTTTTCTCGCTCAATGGTAAATCAGAGGAGTGAAAAAGGCACATCAGGTAAGGCCTTAGGGGAAATAGGTCTAGGGAAATCCTTCATACAACATGTAGAAAGCTTGATGAACACAAACTCTTAAAGGGCCTTCGCTAGGGAAGATGAGCTCTCTTTGCCAAAGCAACTCAGTGTCAGTGAAAGGGATGTCGAGTCATTATGGTGCACCCGAGTTGCAATTGTTCAACCAAATAAGGTGGGTTGTGATCTAACTGATGTGCTAGGAGCTAATTATACATTATAAAAGGGATGATAGAGCAAAACAGAGGAATGTTGTGAGTATTCCGACTGGGATTTTAGAAAAATAAAAGGCTTCAACAAATTTCTGGGGGTTTCCTACAAGGAGTTTGCAGAAAAGTTCATGTCTTTATTTGTGGCCATTGAAAATAGCCTGAGACAAAAGGGATCTCTTTATGAAAAGTAGAGGGTCTCCAAACTTTGTGTTTACACCAGGTTCTTTAAAATAGAGAGGACTAGCCACTCAAGACAGTTATGTAACACACCTACAGTAATATATTGAATAACCAAACACAAAGATCCAGTAAGGAGGAAAAAGTATAAAAATATTAATATTGTAATACAGCCTTACCAAAATACATCGCCACTGTCTGTACCTCTTATAGGAAATCCGAGGAGAAATGGCTTCGATGGGAGGAGTTGGGCGACTTGAGAGTGAAGTTGAGGACTTTGGCAGTAGACGAATCTCTCCCCCCAAGAGTAATAGCTACGCTCAACACCCACTGCTTCGAGTGGTGGTTGGCTCAACTTTCCTGGAGTAAGGCTTAACTCATGGTGGCGGTAGGTAAAGGTTAAGGGTTGTTCCCACAAAATATTTAAAGAAATGCGCAGGACAATAAAGAAAGAAAGAAAGAGAGAGTCCGAGAAAGAGAGAGAGCTTCTACTTGTAGTAAAATGTGTATCTCCTTTTCTTGGTCTTGATATATCCCCCCCTAGTTGTATTACCAATTTCCTTTATATAGGCGAGTGAAGTGTCAATTTAGTCACTCTTTTATAACATAGGTCTAATAGAGTCTACCAATAGAGTCTGCTACCAATGCCTATAAAGTTGGCTAGATAGAAGACCAATTACCCATTTATAATAAATTTTAATACATTTACCCACTTTATGCCACCAGAGTAGCCGTCAACTCGCCGATTGCATTTACTACGTGCCTGCAACGTGCCGTCCACTTATCAAGTAAGGTTTTGTCCCATTCACTCCCAAGAAGGTTGAGGCGGTTGAGACATGGTTCCGTTGAATGAGAACTTGCCTCAACTAGACCCAACTCCCATTCCTCTAAGCCACATCCCTCGGATCATCCCAAGTGGACAAGATTGTTGACCATAGGTCCCAACCTTGCCTTTTTCCAACACCAAATCCAAGTTGATGTAACCACAAGTCTGTTGCCCTGTCTTTGCGAAACCCATTACCTTTATGGGTTGGTGCACCATCCTGTCAAGTGGGACTCCAATTTTTCTTAACATAGCCATAGAAATGACATTAATAGAAGAACCTTGATCCACCAAGGATCTTTTCATTTCAACTCCATTGATCGCTGTTACATAAAGAGGACGATTATGATGACCAGGGTAAATCTCCAAATCCTTCTCGGTAAACGTGATAACAGCATTCTGCTTTTGAGTTGACCCCTTTTCTATGAATGCCAACTGATCATGAGCCACTTTGGCAATGGCGTTCATGGCCTCGATCCTTGCCTCCTCCCCAAAGCCCAATTGGTCAAAAAAGTTTTTAAACTTGGGCTTATGCAGTAAAAACCTAGCTGACGAAGTGTACTCTTCTAGAGATTTGTCTTCCTTAGTCGTAGGTTCTTCCGTATGAATAACAGCCAGTACTTGCTCTTGAATTCCGTCATGTGTAGGGAAGGGTATGGCAGTTACGTCCCCTTGTGGATTGGTGACCTCTAGCTCACCGTTTCTGATTTTCTTATGAAAAATCCTCCTTAAAGTCCAACATTCTTGGGTGGAATACCGCAGGTGCCGGTGGAAAGCACAGAAATTTGGGTGACTTCGGTCGGCAGCAGTGGGTTCCATAGTAGTTGGTGGGAGCGTAACCACTCCATCACGAACCCATTGATTCAAGATATTCATAACTTCATTCATATTACAAGGGAATGGAGGTGGAGGTGGAGGTGGCGGTACCTCCTCTTTCTTTGGCACATTCTCCGCTCGCGCTTTCTTAGCCGTTTCCATGACCGCTACTACAGCTGTTGCTGGCCTCTTTTCTCTCTTCCATTCCACCTTTGCTGGGCGCGAGAGACTATTGCTAGTCCTTCATGCTGCTTCATATAGGCGGGAGAAAGTTGCGATAGACGCATTCTCCAAGCATAGTCAGTACGTTGGTAGCATCCCGGCTATACAAAGATTCACAAAAGCTTCTTCTGATATTGGGTCATAGCATTCCATGGCTTTTTCTCTAAACCTCCGCATATATGTCACCAACTCCTCTTCAGGCTTTTGCCTTTCCTGACTGAGAGTAATAGTGGTCACTCTTTTATCTGCCCAGAAGAACTTTTTGTAAAAGGCCTCCACCATGGCTTCCCACGTTGGCATATATTCAGGAGACAAATTAGAGTACCATGTGTAGGCACCATGGTTTTAAGTATCGGGTAACGGGTCAGTAACGGGTAACGGTAAAGGGTAACGGGTATCGGGTGATACGTAACGGGTAACGGGCGCAGTGGCCGTGAATTTTTTTTTTTTTTTCACACCAACCCCCAAATGCTTTGATATGCTTGTATTAACCTCTTAGTACTATATATTAATGTTTTCAAAGAGATATGCTTGAAAAACTGTGACTTTTTTGTTCTTTAAAATGATATCATTTTTTGACAGTCAATTTTCTCATAAACAAACCCGTTGGATCACTTTGATTTTTGGCAGGCATGACATACTTAATATGAGTATCTAATCCAACGGTCAGTTTTTCAAAATTTTCACCGCAAGTGGCTCTAGTATCAAGTGCACCTAATCATAGCAGTATTTTTATATATTTAATTATTTTTATCAATTAGTTATTATTTATGCAGAGTTATACAAAATTAAAGAACATTTTTAAAATTATTAAAAAATATCATATACTTTATTTAAAAGTTAAAGAGAATTAAGGTTTTATTAAAAATAAAAATATATTAATTTTTTTTTATTTTTGGTAAAAATATATATTAATTTTTTTATATTATTTTATTAAATGCAAATTAGTTTGACATTTTGACCAATCCATTATTAAATAATATTTACAAAAGAATAAAGCAGGGCTTATATATATATATATATATTGACTCGGACTTGAGGGCATCACATTAAAAGTAAAACATAAAAAAAAACAAAATGGAAAAAAAAAAATCGGTCAACTTAAAAAAAGAAGCAGATAAGGATGGAATACTTAGAGCCTAAGTCTTAGACTCTGCGAGTGAGCTTACAGAGTAAATAAAGTAAATAATCGGTCAACTTGATGAGGGCTAATGCTCATAAAGTAAATAATACATACAAAAAAAAAAAATCAACTTGCAAAGTAAAGCTTTGACCGACTCTGCGAGTGAGCTTACCTGCGTCGCACAGCTGTGACTCTGCGAGGGGGTAAAGCCTTTACCAGCTGCGAGGGTCTTCTCGGCGACGATCAGAGGCTTACCGGATGCGAAGATGGCGGGGATCTTCTGGCGTCACCGGCGGGGATCAGCTTGCAGCGGCGGCGACGGCGACGGCGACGGCGACAGAAAACAGGTATGCTTCCTTCTCTCTTCTTCTCTTTTGATTTCTTCTTCAAATTTCTGCCTTCTCTCTTCTTCTCGATTCTCTAGCTTTTTTTTTTTTTTGAAAAAGGGCCAATTATTTTGGTCCTGGATTGATGGATTGTCATAAATTTCTCAGATTTTGGGGACTTTGGGTCCTCTCTGTTGTAAAGGCGTAAAGGGGCGTAACGGTCCGATACACCCCGATACGTATCGTATCGGGGCCGATACGATGGGAACTACGATACACATACCTATACGGTGAGTATCGCGCATAGGTGCACTGGGATACCGATACGTATCGGGCGATACGTATCGTATCGGGCGATTTTTAAAACCCTGGTAGGCACTTTCAGTGAGTGATTTAGAGAACTCCTGCAATCGTAAGGATTCATTGGACCGGAAAGAGCCAAGAGCATCCAAAAATCGGACAATATGCTCCCTAGCATTACCCTTCTTCCTATTGAACATAGGAAACTTGAGTGGTGGCGTATACCTTGTAGATAAGGAGCACTTGCTAGTTCCACATGATAAGGAGGTCGAAGATCATATTCTGGAGGTGGAGGTAAAGGGCGTTGAAGTTTGGTCTTCTCCCTTTGAAGAAGCCTCTCCACCTCTTCTAAGGTGATAAATTGCTCCTTGGGAGGAGGAGCAGAAATGTTCTGAGCATTATGGGCTGCTATAAACCCTTCCCCCGAACGAGGAACCGGGGGGTTCATTCTAGAATTGTCAGGAGGAGGTGGTTCTATCTGTTCAGAGTAAAAGTCTCCGCTCGTGTGTTCCCTTGTATAGCCAAGAGAATCTGCTTATGAGTTTCCTGCATAGTGGTAATGATAGGACCCAAAGCAGCCAATACCTCGACCACTATTACTTGTTGAGCGTTGGTACTGGGAGGTTGATGGGATTCGCTTGTTTCCTCTCGGTCATTACCATTAACATTACTACGAGCGGTAACCGCCATGATGTGTACTATCCTCCCCAGTAGAGTCGCCAAAAATGTTTACACCAAGTTCTTTAAAATAGAGAGGACTAGCCACTCAAGACAGTTATGTAACACACTTGCAGTAATATATTGAATAACCAAACACAAAGATACATTAAGGAGGAAAAAGTATAACAATATTAAAGAACCTAGTGTAAACACTTTGTAGCAAATCTAGAAGAGAATGGAGAATCTCCAATATTTTGAAAATTATGAGGGGTGATGACAGCGACATTGGAACATAAAGAAGGAAGGCTTGGAACACAATCTACTCCAGTTAAATAATTGACACAAGGATTATTTCCTGGGTTGTGAGGATTTAATACTTGTCGAAATAGCGGTAAAAGAAATAGTCAAAAAATGAAATGGTGATACTATCACTTTTCAATAGACAAAACTAGAATCATTGTATATAGGTATAGTTAGAATTTTGTGGGATGGTAGTTTTGTTCATTGGGTGGAGGTAGGAGCAAGAGGGACGACAGGAAGGATGGCCATTCTTTGGGATGCAAGGGATGTGGACAAGGTGCGGTGCATGTTCAGAGTTCCTCAATGTATTATTTGTTTCGCAATATTGAGGATGGTTTTGAATGGATTCTTTTAAGTGTGTACTGCCCCAATGAAGTTGCCTAGAGTAAGATTGTGGGAGTAGTTAGAGGGTGAGAGGAGGTAATGGCACAGGCATTCGTGCATTGTGGGTGATTCAACACCATTAGATATCCTTCTAAAAGGAGAGACAGTAAAGCTTTTAATGAGGCTATGCGAGAGTTTGAGAACTTTATAAATGGGAACAAGCTTTTTGATCCATCGTTGGAAAAGAGATTGTTCATGTGGTCTAATAACAAGTCTAGGCTTGCTACGCCTAGACTGATTAGATTCTTGTTTTCAATATAGCCAACTCTTCCAAGGCCTTGCTCGGATCATATGTTTATTTGGATGGTTAACAAGAGATTGAAGTTTGGGACGGGATCGTTCTATTTCAAACATATATGGTTGAAGGTTAAGAATCCTTCTCTTTTAACTTTTTTAGGCTTATTGAATTTCCTATTCACTAAAAAATTGAATTCTTGACGTTAGCAGAGATGGAGGAATCAGTGAAGTTCTCCCTTTTTGAATAAAATGTGTTTTGGAGGCCTTTACTTGATGGAACAAATTTTGAAGCGATTAACAATGAGGATGATAGTTGGTTGAAGAGTGGAAGATGAGCATGTGTAGGAAGTAGTTAATGGTTTGGGTGGAGACAAAGTCCCAAGTCTAGATGGGATAACTCTAGCTTTCTTTCAAAAATGCCGGCATGTGGTTAAAAAAACTTGATGAAGGCAATGAAGGAATTCTATGAAGAGGGGAGGGGGGGGCTTTGAGGAAAGTCTAAATTCTAGTTTTATTGCATTGATCTCGAAGAGAGGAGATGCAATGGAGCTAAAAGATTTCATCTGATCAACCTGGTAGGCAGTGTTTACAAGATCACAAAGCGATCGCTAAGGGCCTGTTTGGTTGATGAAAATTTTCACCATTTTCATTTCCATTTTCACCAAAACTGAAAAAGTTGGTAGAAAATGTGTTTGGAAGCTCCAAAGTCAAAATGTTTTCTGCAAAATGAATCTAAAATTTAGAAAAAAATTGAAAACGCCAATTTGACGTTTTCAATTGAAAACACGGGAACTCAAAACATTTAAAATGACGAAGAAGAATGTCGGACATAACATGCTCCAACTTCTTGTTCATCTCTTCCTTGTTTCAGCCATGGCCCTGATAAATCTCATCCTCAATCACCATATTTTCTTTCACCAAACCTCCACAATTCAGGTGGTTGGTCATAGACGACACACCTCTCTATTTATGCTTGCAGGCATCTGCCGCCATACACATAGAGTCATGCCTCAATGAGCAAAGAAGGAACGGCGAGTGAATAAGAGAGGGCAGTGATAGAGCCACTCGATCTCATCAAACTCAACCTCGAGGAATGCATCTACTTTAAGCTTCAATCCGACCAAAAAATCATGGCAAACTATATGAAGCAAGATTCTCTTATATATATATATATATCAAATAAGTTGGGGTTCTCTGTGTGTTTTTAAAAAAAAAAAGGAAAAGTTTTTAGTTGTGTTTGATTTGCATCTGGATTCTTGTTTGTGTCACTATTCTTGTTTGATTTTGTAAGTTGGGGCTCTATGATTCTATGAAGGCTTGAAACTCTGTGCTAGATTTATGGAGTCAAGATGTTTAATAAACTGTTTGAATGAAGGAAAAAGATGAATTTCAGGAAATTGAAGTGAGTAGACCAAACACATTTTCTAAATCTTGAAAACTAAAAATGAAAATGTTTTTTAGAAAATTTTCTCACAAAATGAAAATAGAAAATGTTTTCACAAACCAAACAGCCCTAAATGACTGAAGAAACTGGTAAGTAAAAATGGTGTGTTTTAGTCAGCATGCTTTTCTAAAGGAGATGCAAATTTTCGATGTAGTGCTGATAGCAAATGAGCAGTGGATCCCCGGGTTTAATCAGTATGCTAAATCTAGAGAAAGCCCCATGATCATATAAATTGGAACTTCTTGCTAAAATTACTCAGAAGAATGGAATTCAGGGCGAGATAAAGAAAGTGGATGGAGCTCTTCGTGTCTTCAGTGTCTTTTTCAGTTCTTATGAATGTCATATACTTTTTTTTTTTTTTTGCTAGCTCAAGGGGAATGAGACAAGGAAATCCATTATCTCCCTTACTTTTTATTGTGTGGAAGCTTTGAGTAAGACGATGAGGAAAGCTATAGAAGCTAATTTTTTATAAGGTTTTTTGCTGCATTTTTCACATTCTTTATGCTCACAACACCACCATTTTTTCAGCCCAAGTAGTGTTTGACTTCGATGTTCAAGGAGTGTATTGTTGAACTTTGAGGCAGCCTCACATCTTAAGGTCAATATTAGCAAGAGTGAACTCATTTTAATGGAGAATGTGGGAGAAATGGGAGACCTAATGTCAAATCTAGAATACGAAGTTGGGTGTCCTCCAACCTCTTACTTCGGTCTTCCATTGGGTGCTGAGTACAAGGCTAGGAGGATTTGGAATTCTACATGGTTCAAAGTCTCGATTGAGGATGTTTTAGTAGCTGATATCTCGTCGCGTCTCAGTCGAGACGCACTTTTAGACATTAAATGATCTTTAAAAAAATCAAAGAAAAATAAAAAATAATAATAATAATAAGACAATCACATTAGAATCATCAAATAAGAAAAATAAATAATTTAGGATACATAATATGATGAAAGAAAAACATCAAAACAGGCTAGCACGCTTCTGTACCATTAAAATATACAATATTTAAATATTAGATAAACAAGAAAATATTTTAGATGGACGTATGTTATTTTTTTTATTCATTTTTTTTCAATGATTTTATATCTGTAATTTTTTTAGGGGAAATTACATTTTCACCCCCTCAACTATCACTAATTTTACACTTTACACCCTTATAGTTTTAATTGCGAGTTTGAAATACATTGACCCCCTATAGTTTTGATTTGTTGCACTTTGCACCCTTCTAGCAATCAACCATTTGTTTCTTTGACTAAAAAATGGTGTTAGGCTTCTAATTTTTATGTGCAGTATTTATCTTAGGTTGCTAATGTATCTACAAGCATATCGGTGAAATTTCATGATTTTTCTCAATTTATTTTATTTATTATGAATTTTATTTAATGTATAGAAAAACAATTCATAAAAATTAAAATAAATTGTGAAAAATCATAAAACTTCACTAACATGCTTATTAATATATTAACAATCTAAGATAAATACTACATAAAAATAATAATAAGCCTAACACCATTTTTAGTCAAAGAAACAAATAGGTATTTGACAGAAAAGTGCAAAGTTCCACAAATTAAAACTATAGGGGGTCAATGTGTTGCAAGTAAAATTATAAAGGCGCTAAGTGTAAATTAGTGATAGTTGAGGGGGTCAAACTGTAATCCCCTTTTTATCAATTTTACCGAATAAATGTATGAAAATGCTAAATGTCCCCAAAAAAAGTGTCCTTAATGAGTCCCTAACGGTAAGCCAATCATCTAACCATTCTTTACCAAAATTAAACCTTGAAAAAAAAATGGAAGGCTTGGATTGATTAGGGACACACTTTCTAGGGACATATAGGAATTGTCTTACTCATAAATGTAATCAACGAGTTAGAATAATTTGTATAAAAAATTGTTATATTATAATTTTTTTTAAAGGGTTATAAATGTATAATTGTTAATAAAAGATATATAATTATTTTTAATATAAAAAATATTAGTGTTGGGAAGGTTTTATTAATAAAACAAATAAATACAATGCCTTATATTAATAATAAGTAAAAAAAGTAGGGGTAAATTGGTAAATTGCGTTATAACTTATGTCTATCTAGAAATTTCCCACTTCCCATTTCTTTAGTTTGCAGATATCAGCCCCAAGAGAGAAGAGAGACAGAGAGGGAGGGAGAGAGAGTAAAGGAGAAAGAAGAGAGGAGAGAAAAAAGAAAAGGAAAGAAGCAGTGGCAGCAGCAGCCAGCAGCACCACGGCAGCAGCAGCCAGCAGATCTTGATGCAAAAAGAGAGAGGGAAGAAGAAGAAAAGCAAGGGAGAGAGCCTTTAACCTGCTACTTCACCGGCAGCTGCTGCTGCTTCTTCGGATCTTCTTTTCTTTCCTTTCTTTTTTATGGGTTCCTATGGTCTACAGTCCACTGGTACTTCAGTTACTTTTTCCCCTTTTTTCTCTCCAACTGCTGCTGCTGCTGCTGCTTCTCCTTCCATTCATGTTTTTTTTCCTGCCTTCTGAGGGTTGCTACTGCCTTGCCGACGACACAGCTGCTGCTGGTTCTCCTTCCCCTTTTTCTTTATTTTTTTCTGGGTGGCATATCATCCATCTCGGCCAAGGTTTTTGACTCGCTGCAATATATCGTCCAGGAGGATGCTGATTCCTGGCTGACTCGTCCGAGTCAACTTGGTATTGGGCAATACTTCAAACCATGGGATTCCAAAAATGTCATAAATATCTTAAAAAAAATAATATAAAATGAATCATTTTCTTCTTCTTCTTTTTTTTTTTAAGATATAGGAACATATAATATTAATCCATACAAAGAAAAGGGTTAAAAGAAGTTACTTTATTTGGTTTTCATGGCTTGGCTAAGTCTTCAAGAAGACTCGCAGCAGCGGCACCGAGGTCGCAGAGGCTCTGCAGAAGAAGAAGACGAAGACGAAGACGAAGACGAAGACGACAACTCGCAGCAGCAGCACCCAGGTCGCTGAGGCTCGGCAAAAGAAGGAGAGAACTGAGTAAAGGCCAATGAGCGTACCTGCACAGCACCCATCTCGACCTCATCTCATTCATCTCAGCTGAGATCTCAGCCGAGATGAACAATTCTTTGCCACTTCACCGAGTAATTTGACTCAGGCCTAGATATCATACTGGTCCCCTTCGAATCTCCGATACCTGGTTGACTCGGATGAGTCAACTCAGTATCGTCTGAGATTACGAACCATGCTATAGAAAGAAAGGAATGAAATCTTCCAAGGGGAGATGTTTTTTTTGCAGTAAAAGGATAGGGTAGCTAGGATGCTTTTTGTGTGGAAGATATCGGCTATCTTAGTTGAGCACAAATCTTTCCACATTTTTTTTAATACTTTACAGTTGTGATCTTGTCTTTTCGTTATTTTTTTCTTTTTTCCTTTTTGCATACCACACGTGTATAGGGGCATCCCTTTTTGAATTAATACAATACTCTTTTACTTGATCAAAAGAAGATAGTGACAAACTGACAATAACAATTAACAAAGAACAAATACATTATTACCTTCATTCATGAAAAGATACCTTGAAATTTTCAACTCAATGAGGTTATGGTCGGAAAACAAATTTCTAACAGCATTTTAAAACATATATATACAGACATATATATGTATCAAGCATACACATATATGAGAAATCTGCACTAAGTTTAATTCAATAATTGGAGGGCCAGCACAAACAATGCCACTAAACAGACACCTTGTGATATTAGATTTTGAGATATATCAAAAGAATCATGAAGTTGATGGATATGTTCATGGAAACTATTAGAAATCACCATCCCAATTCAAGAAAGCACCGGACTAGTTACCCACTCCAAAAACACAAGGACCACCAGATGCATTGCATTATACACTAGTATAGTAATATTTTACCTACAAAACTCAAAATGCACCACGAAACAAATTACTCCTTATCCCCCTGATTCCCAGATATTTTAAGCAAATGCTAAAATATATGAGGAATGAATTAATGGCCCCAACATTTTATCAATCTGGATTCAGGTTGGTCAAATCAACCAACACAGACCCCTAAATTACCACAAACAAACCCTAGATTGAGAACAACTATACAAAAAATAATCCCTGAAACAAAATACACCAACATAAACCCCTAAATTTTCATAAATAAATCCTAGATTGTGTGTAGCCCCCATCAAATAACAAACCCTTAAACAAGAACTCAGCTACGCAAAGCTTCAGTCTTTCTGTTGCAGTTGAGAAAAGAAAACAAGATCCCAACAACAACAAATCCCCAAATTTTCAAAATAAATAAATAACCCTAGATTATGCATAAAACCCAAAAATCAATAAACCCATCAATGAAAAATCAAAAAAATCGAAACGAAATTAGACAGAGAAAGAACAAACCCAAGATTTCACTAAGCATTGGCGGTGTTGGGAATAAGAGGAATGCCCTGCTTCTGTGCCTGCTTGAGCTTGGCTCCTTCCTCGCGGATCTTCTGCATCTTAAGAAGCCTCTCCATGACGAGCTCGTACTCGCACTTCTCGTAGACGTGACGTTCGTTCTCGCACTTCCAAGGGAGGTAGAACTCCGCTTGCCGGCACCTGTTCAGAGGCATCAGCAGGTGTGCACATTGGTCTCTGTAAGCCAACGGCACCCTTGCTTCCACCATTTCTTCCTGTGTTGCTATCATCTTCTTCGATGATCCTTCAACCTCCATCTATCTCTCTCTCTCTTTCTCTCCCTGTCTCTCCGTGTGTTTCGAGTTCCTTGCTTTTGTTCTATTCCGGCACTCAGGCGATGTACTGGCTTTTCCTTTTATTTTTCCTCTCTTACCCTGATTTTAGGTAAATTGCACTTATACCCCATTATTTAACACACAAATACATGAATAGTCCACTTTTATTTTTTGAAATTCCACTTTATATTGCATGGGTTAAAAAAAAAAAAAACAGTTGAACCGCCAAATCAATCCAAACCAGCCGTTTTTCACGGTTTGGTTGGGTTTTAAAAAAAAAAAAAAAAAAAACGGTCCAATCTGATCCAAGGCGATAAGACGGTCATTCAACCTGGACTGAACCAGCTAGTAGTCTATTTAAACTACGTCGTTTTAAGCTACTCTATATAAGCCTCTATGACAGTGGGGGACTTAGGGTTTTATTTCAACCCCTTTCATTTCGAGAAAGCAAGAGACCTGCTTAGCCACTCCAAGCTTCAGCCTTCAACCCTTTCATCGTGCTTAATTCTCTAGTCGTCTCCTCTAATTCCCCTACATCTCCTCCAATTCTCCATTTGTCTTCCATTTTCCCCCAATCCTCCCTCTTCGTCTTCAAATCTTTTACAGAGGCAGCTTGATGCCTTTTTGGTTTGATATCTCCTCCACTCCTCTCTCCTCTCTTAAGCCCTCCTCTCTTAAGCCTTCACTTTCAGTCTACATAACCCGACGAGCTCATTAATGCCATTATCGTTGACGAGTTGCCGGTGAGTGAGTATTTTTTTTTTTTAATAAATGTTTTATGTGTGAAATACTGGATTGAGTGGATTGTTGGCATTTTTTTTCCTCCACTTCTTACTCTAATCTAACTTTGTAACTTACAGTCCATTCGGATTGAGAGAGTTAGGGAGAAGAGAAGAAAAGAGAAATATTTTAAAATTCTGTTGTTTGAAAATAGGAGAGAAAGGAAGGGAGATGAGAGAAAGTGGGGAGAAAAGAGCCCAAAATTCTTTCTCTCCAAATTGGGGAGATTTGGAGAGAAGAGAAGAGAAAAGAAAGCCAATGGACGTAATTTTACTACTTTGCCCTTTCTCTCTCTTGTTTAGCTTTTATTTCTATTTTATGTAAGTAAAGGCAAAATTGGAATTTACACCTTAAAATCTTCTATTCTCTTATCTTATGAAAGCTATCCAAATAGGGTGGAGAGAACTATTCAAACAAGGTGGACAGAAAGTTATTTAATTTTCTATTCTCTTCTCTTCTCCCCAATTCTCTCAATCCAAACATAGTGTTAGTCTCTCTCTTTTTTCTCTTAGACAGTGGGTTACAGAGTTCTTTTTAAGATAATAAAACTTAAGATTTTGCTTTTCTTTCTTCTTCTTTTTTTCCACTCTATGACCACAGATGGCCGGTTTAATAAACTTGAGGCTTTATTTATTTATTTTTTCTATGACCAGTACTGATACCAATTTGTAATGCCCCAATCTGACGCTACTGAGGACCCTCCCGAGTAGGTCAACACGTGTCAAAATAGAGATACAACCTGATATACTCATTCACATTTCCATACTAGGGCATAAAAGATAATACATATAACAAGCATGAAATGCAATAATGTTTCATACACATGTCCCTGATTCGTCGAGTGCAATACATAATTATATTAATGCATAATATAGAGTGCCAACTGTAGACATCCATTTTTTTCGGTCATGAATGGTTGCCTATGATTTGAAGTGAAATAGGGTGTTGAAACCCTAAGTCGCTCATAGTACCTTTTTGTGTAGTTAGTTAGAGGTCAATATCACATGTAGGTTTTTAGGTCGGATTGAGTCGATTCTTTTTGCATTTAGTTTTTAGTGAGTCTAGGAATATCCCTACTAAATTTCATGGCATTCCGAGCCAAGCTTGATAGGAAACAAGGTCTTTTGTGACTTGAAAGGCAGCGTTGTCCTTAAATCACAAAAAGCTTTGAATAACTGTCGATCTTATCCCGAATTGTCTCGAGGCTTTGGCATGGATGTTTAGGGTGTGTTTAGTAGCTAAGTTGATCAGTGGCAAGGTCCATTGAGCCTTTGGGCTCATGTTTGGCTCTTAAGGCTTAAAGGACCCTTTTTAGCTCAGATTTGGGTTTCAACAGAGAATGATCAAGATTCGATCTTTTTATCAAATCAAAGCCTTCAAAAGCACTAAAATACTTTCTTAAATGTTTCTTAAAACTTGTTTCGAGAAGTAGAAACAATCTCGAGAGCAATTGGTTAGTGGATTTCAAAACCCTAAAAGGGTCCGATAGGCCCGAAATAGCTAATCAGCTTGGTTTCTCTCTACCCCTTGACTTTGGTTAAGGTTTTTCATCCTCAAACTCTTCTAGAAACATGGAGAATCGAATCACGATTGTTTTGGTGCTTGAATCGATGAATTTGGACTTAAAACGGGCCCGAAAAGCCGAAAACAGCCGAGACGGGTCGAGAGAGGCCCAAAATAGGTCAAATTTGGGCTGAAGCTCGGATGACCAACCCTCCCCGGATGGTTGACCGTCCAGGCTGGACTATTGACCGTCCTAGGGTGGACGGTCACCCGAGCCTTGCCCTAAATTTCTCCAATTTTTGAGTTTTTAGAGTCCTATTTGCTTTAAAACTCTTTCAAACCCTCTTTGGATCAGTTAGCACGACTTTGGGGACTTTAGAAAACTCATTTAAGACCCTTAAATCATTCCCTAGGGTTTTAATGAGAGTCATTGATCAAATTGAAGCATCTCCTATATATACAACACTTATAAACCAGTCTTGGGGGAGGAACTTTGAAAAGAGAGACTTTAGCACTTGTAGCAGCCACTAGAACCCTAGCTACGAATTGGGAGGCCATTGGAGCTTGAGGAAGAAGGCTAGGAGCAAGGAAGAAGAAGGCTAAAGGTTAGTTTGAATACACCATTGTGCTTAGGATTGAGTTTTGCATAACATAGTTAGGAATTAGTTTGTTTAAGATAGTTTTATTTTCTGCAGAATATATAAGATGGTTTCTTCTAATTATATGCATGATGTAGAGTAGAAATTCGTGTTAGGAGTAGGTATGCATGATTTAGGATAGATTTTGGTTTAATGCTTGCATGATAGTGGTCTTCTAGTTGCATATAGGTTTATGTTTTGAGTCATGTTATAAGTTTAGGATGTTTGAATGTTCTTGCATGATGAATATGGCTTTCTTTTTAGTTTTAATGTATGATGGTTGCTATATGAATGTTGTGAGCATGTTTAGGATTTATTTCATGTTTAGAATTGCATATTAAAAGTTGTCTTGAATGTATATTAGTTTCTGCTTTATATAGGAATGCATGATTAGGTAAAGTTTGAGTCTTTTGGTATGATAGGATGAGAATGTGTCTTGTTAGTTGTTTTAGGATAGTCTTGTGTTTGTTTATATCATTTTTCTTGATCATGCTTAATGGTTAGAGTGTTATATGACTTGTGTTCGAGGGAGCATGCTACGGTAAGTTTCTTCCCTTGTGTTAATTAGAAAGAGCATGATTTAGTTTAATGGTATATTGTGTTTTATATTGCATGTCATGATAGGTTACATTATAGTGCATTTTCACCATCTTTTATTCATTGTTTTAGGGCTTTAATCCATGTTTAAAATCACTCTTAATTCTGTATAGAATTTAAAAGCGATTTTTAAACGGATTAAAAGTCATTTTTAGCGTCAAATCTGTTAGAAGCATGCCCTAAAACCAATCCTAAAGGGCATATCAATTTCATATTATATTAATTTGAAGGTATAACTTGTATATATTTAAATATATATGATAAGGTCCATGAATAAATGATAAGAGAAATATGTATCTCAAGTTGTTGAGATATGGAGACTCATATTTCTCATACACATTTATTCTAAAAAGAAGTTCCTGCTCATAGGTTTATTAAATTGGATATTTAATAAACCGTTAAGAGTAGCACGGATTTAAACTGGCTTCAATGGGAGGATAGGTAGTCTTTCCTATCGGTGTAGTGACACTATAGTTAATCTGTGGGTGCATGTTAGAGAACATGTACACTGAACTTGATCATCAAGAATATTCTTATGGAGTTTAAGTCAAAAGAATATTCTTATGTTACGATCATAATCCTTAGACCTGATGCACCATAGTTATCTTATGCATAGGTCACTTGAGTTTGAAAGTATCTCGTATATCCTTAACCATAAAGGTGTAATCGGTACTCATTGGCTCTAGTAGAGTTATGTATGAAGGTAAATGAGTGCGCAAGAAGGAATCATCGATCACTTTCATCTTTGATGAGAGAGAATGTTAGGGTTAGTTCACAAAGATAGTTCTCAATGTGAAATCTGTGGCCACAGTGATAGGTGAATTGTGAAAGAGTTTCATCAAATTCACCTTATTGAGATTATACTTTGTAGAACATATAACAAGTTGTTAAGATAGGGTTTGACTTAATAACCATGCTCGATCATCTTAACAGTGACATTAGGGGATGAAAGATTAAGTAACATGAAGGGTTCACATAGTTCTACTATTCACCCAAACCTAGGGTACGTCATGATATGTTGCTAGATGTCACTCATGACTAGTGTAGGCCTAATGATAAGTGTTATCATTAAGGGCAAAATTGGAATCGTTCCAATTGAACCAAAAAAAATAGAAACTTTCTATTTTAGGGAACATGAGATGTCCCGAGCCACTACTAGGTTGGGGTGAACCCAATGGGTCACACACATAAGAACATAAGTGATCGTTTTGAATTATTGGGAGGGGAATATTCTAGTTTATATATGTATGACTCTTATTATTAAAGGTTAATAAGAAAGAGGTCAAGGATATACATAACTAGGATATTGTTATTCTATATGGTGTTTGGTCAAGCTAGCACTTGTAACCAAACATCATTAAAAGAGAAGAGGACTATAAATATGATGCTACAAGCATTAGGGCTAGACACTCCATGGTGAGCCTCTCTCTCCTAGCCGTCCTCTCCACTCTTCCCTCTCTAGCTTGTGATCTTTTCAAGGGTTGTGAAGATACAAGGGATTCGAGGAGTTTTGTGTTCGTGTGGACTAGCATTGGAGGCTTCCATACTTTTGGAGCTCGGATTCGATCGAGGTTACATCAAAGGCAATGATCAAGTAAGTATGTTTTAAATATGTTTAATTCATGTACTTGTATATATATTCATGATTCTATGTTTGTGTTTGAATCTTGGCATGGTTGTGATTGAGAATCATTTTATAAAAGTTTTATACGATGTATTTCTTCCGCTGCGATTCTTGTATCACATCCTTTCAGTGGTATCAGAGCCAACTCAAACATGATCATGAATATGATGATGGCTATTGATGGGTATAATTTATTAAAATCAAAGTTTTAAGGGTTTTTGATGAACAAACCCAGAATCCTGTTTTTCTGGAGCATGCCCACTTGTTTGGCTTGTATCTTGATCAAAATATATCCAAATCACATGAGGTCGGTCTTGTTTCGATCGTGACTCGATATAGAATGTTTCTATATCAATTTTGGAATTTTTACAAGCCATTGAGGCAGTGTTTGGAGGCAAAACAGCCACTGGACAGAACCCAGTTTTTCTGCAGAAAATTTTATAAAGTTTTCTTGTTTTGCTTGTTTTGTTCAAACCACTCAATGGCTTCCCTTCGAACTTCAAAGAAGTGTTCTATGGAAGTATTCTAAGGGTTTTATGAGTTGGCCATTGTTGTCCCAAGTATGAAACCCTAGAGGGGGGGTGAATAGGGTTTATGGCAAACTTTTCAATTAATTACCCAATAAAAATTAGTGTTCAATTACTAATAACAGAAGCAATAATATAAATGCAAGTAATTGAAAGAGAAAAGGGAAGAGAAATCAAACACAAAAATTTAATGAGGTTCGGACTCCGCCTACTCCTCACCTTGTGCCTCAGCCCAAGGATTCCCCAACAATCCACTAAGGATTAGCTCCTTCAATGTGGAGAAACCTTTACACAATCTTCTTTATCCCAGGTGGAAGACCCTCACCTCAAGCTCACAAAGAACTTAGCAAATGGCTCACAAAGAACCCACTAGTGCTCACAAAGAACACTTCTTCAAGCTTCAGAAAGAATGCTTAGCCAATGCTCACAAAGAGCAACTCTCCAATGCTCACCAAGAGCACTCACAAGATTTACAAAGAGATGAGATATAGATACAACAAGAAAACTCCCCAATGAGTAGATGAAATACAATTGAAAGTTCTCACTAATATCTCAAAAATAAATGAACTAGATTGGCTTCAAGAGAGTATGATGATTTTGACTAAAATCACACAAGAATGATGTGAACTATGTTGGTATATGTTTGAGTGTGATCATTAGCTCATTCAAGATTCATATGATGAGTATTAATAGCCCCACTAATGAATATGGCCGTTTAGAGACAAAATAGAGCCGTTAAAAACTAGCTGTTATGAAGTGTCAGGTTGATTAGTCGACTAGGCACATGTGTTAGTCGACTAGGAGGTTTAAAATACCTTAAAAACACTTTCCGGACACGGTTAGTCGAACTAGGCAAAGTGGATTAGTCGACTAATAGGGTGTTTAGTCGACTAGGACAAAGTGTTAGTCGACTAGAGGCTTATTTTTCCAGAAAACAGCTACTGCACTTCGATTAGTCGACTAAGCATGGGTGTTAGTCGACTAAGGCCAATTTTTGCATTTTCTAAAAGTTACATATTTGAAAACTAGACTTCTCAAGCTTTCCGTGGCAGCCAAGATCATCGAAAACGGAGTACGGATGAGAGAGATATGCCCATTTTAATTTGGAAGTTTTCGTCAGGAAAAATTCAGCATTTATAAAAACATTTTGTCTTTTGAATCCAAATAGCCCACTAAGAGTTAAAATCAATTTTTGACCAAAATGTGATTTTCCAAAGTTATAACCTATGGTCTTTAAGTCATAATTAATTGAGCCAATGTAGTTCATCCTAAAGAGAGATTTACATAATAAATCCTAAACACTCACACAAGATAAAATCTTCACAGAATTTCTTCAACACTTGTGCTTGGCTTGTGCTTGGCTTGTGCTTGGCATGTGTTAGGCTCCATCTTTGACTTCAATAAAATTGTAGCTTTTTGCTCCATGCTCCTTAGTGATTGTTCAACAAATTCACTTGAGCTTAGCTTTAATGATGGTTGAGCCTTCTTCAATTGACAATTTGAATCCAATTCTTATATATAAGCATATATATATACTATAATTGATAAATAAGAACTATAAGATAATGTCAATTAACCAACAAGGTTAGTAAAATAATCACTCAATGATATTTAGCAATTAACAATAGTGAATGACAAAGTATTCATATGTATAATTGAATATACATAATACAATATTTGTTATCATCAAACATTGAGCACAATGTGCATATAGAATAAATAAATCAATCAATGATTTGTGGCTCCCCCTAACAATATGCATATAAAGATACTAAAGATTATCATTTAAAGCATATGCATATTTTAGGTAAAACAAATTCATGATGCAACAATAAGTCCATGAGACAAAGATATTCATATCATCATGAATTTTACCACAATTCATGCTAGCAAATATACACAATATGGAAATCAAATAGAATCACAATACAATGATTGTTATCATCAAAATCAACCAACCAAGGTGGAAGCCATAAGGCTAACAATGAAGGGGCAGCCCCTTGGTGTATTGCTTCAAGAATTTGATGAAAAGCCCACATATGAATTCGGCCATGGAAGGGTTCTTGATGAATCTTATTTGTTTTTGTTTTTAAATGGCACTTAGGGTTTGTTTAAAACTCTATGGAGGTTTCGGATCAATGGGGAAAGTCCCCTATAGGTTTCAGCCATTGGGGTTTAGTCCCTTTTGTGTATTGCTTCAAGGGTTTTTGACAAAAACCCCATGTCTAGTTCGGCCTCTCTCTTTCCTCTCTCTCCCACATTTGTCCTTGATGATTATGGTTTTAGAAACCATATGTTGATCATCCATGGATGATTCTTGAGGTTTGAGAAACCCTAGAATGGATGGATGATAATCTTGTTTTGAAATCTTCTTGATTTTGGAAACTAGAATGCATCATGACTTGTTGTGGGTTTTAGGGTTTTGGAAACCCACTTGAGGATCACGGTTTCATGGGGATTCTCCCCTCATCAATTCGGCTACTAGGGTTTTGTAACCCTAAATTGTATTTGCATGGATCTTAATCATTTTTAAATTGTTAAATATTGATTCTTGATGTTTGTAAATAGCATGATTTAAAGTTGTTTAAATTTGTGCATTAATGGAGTTTTTTGTTAATGGCTAACAATGGTGATTAGGGTTCCTACAAAACCCTAATTGGAACATCAATGGTGGCTGGTTTTAGGTTTTAGAAACCCTAAACCAAAATAGGTAGGTTTCTTGATTTGTATTAGGAATCCCTAATTGTCAAATCTTTGAAAACCCTAGTTTCTATTTTGAAATTATTTGATTTAGGAAAGTTTCTTATTATGATTTGATTCTTTCTTATTTTTTAAATAATTTTGATTTAGGAAATATTGCTGCATATTTAGTGTTTATGGAAACCCTAAAAGAATAGGATTAGGTAAGGTTGAAAAACCCTAACCCTAACCCTAAACCCTAGCACACTCTCTCTCTCCCACTACACCCCACGACTACATGGGTTTGGAACCCTAGTGTACCTTGTTTTTATTTTGTTTTTCATGATCTTATGTTCTTCATATGTTTTATAAATAGTTTATAAAGTTTTCAAAATAAATTTAATTGTTTTTGAAAATTAAAAAATGAAGAACATACAGGTTTGATGAAAAAGTGTTTTATAAAACAATTTTAGTGTTCTTGAGAGATTGTGCAATTCATGTGATGAGTTATTGTTTTTAATTGCTTAAAAACATTTAGGGATGTAGCTAGATGATATATAAGTATAAAAAAAAACGTTTTGGCAAAATTATATATTGTTTGAATTAATTTTAAAATCGTTTTAAAATTAAAACTGGGTTGCTGTTTTTCTGGGCAGCAACCATGAAGCTTTTGTAAAATCTATGAAAAATAGTTTATGGGATTTTCGAAGCTTGCCACCTATTGACTTCATTAATATTAGGTCTTAACTAAGTTTAGGAAGAGTCCCCATGACTTATTATGACCTAGATTAGCCACATTAAGGTTTTTGTGATTAGGAGTCAAATATGGAAATTCTGACTCCCTATCGCAAAATGCCTTAAACTGATACCAAACGTTGGAATCAAGTGATGAGACCCCTGCCATTGGAAAGAGGACTGAAAAACCTAGTGAATTGAAGTGTTCCCATGCCTTAATTCGTTCTACGTTAAGCCATATAAAGCCATTTGTGAGCAAATTCCAGAATCTGCCAAGGTTTGGAGTTAGCATCACAAAATGCTTTAAAGTGATACCAAACGTTGGAATCACTAAATGAGACCTATGCCGTTTGAAAGAGGACTGAAAATCCTTGTGAAATAGAGTATTTTCACATTTTAAAAGTTTGTTTTAATATAGGAAAGTTTAGTTCCAAAACAGTAGTTGAATTCTTAGTTTTGTTGAAAAACTGTGTTTGTGTCTTTTCTAGAATTTTGGTTTTGAGTTATTATTTAATTCCTTCTTTATAGGTTAATGATGATTAATCTATTATGCATATTAAAGTGTTAAATGCATGATAGGAATTGTGAGAATAATTTCTCAAATTAAATTCTATTTATTTAAAACCCTCATTGAGTTAATTAGGAGTTTTACTTATGGAAAGACACTAATGTTATCATATGAGATATGATGGGTTTATTTTAAATGAGATTTAAAAGAACTTTATTATTGTTATGAGATAATAATAATAATGATATTATTATTGTTATGAGATAATAATAATAATATGTCTTTAATTAATTATATGCCATCGCCATCACTGCCTTTTTATGTATGTTGCCTTTATTTTATGCAATGCGATTGTGTAATTAGAATGGATGATTATGGACTTAAAGACCAATTAAATGAGATGTGATTGGCCGCATTAGATGTGAATGGTTTATTTTAGGGTTGTATTTAAAGTTGTTTAAATATGGTGATGTAATTATTTGGGACTTACATGCCTCAATCCCTCTCTATCTCTATGTACCCCCTTTTTCCCTTAATCCCCTTCTTCTTTTATAAATTGTAACTTTCAATTCAAGAAGGTGAGTGGTGGACCCGAGATACATGGTGGATTCTTGTTCGAGAGGAAAAGCAAGGACTTGAGAAGGACTTGGCGAGGACTACAAGACCTTGAGAAGATCTTTTAGTCATTATGTAATAGTTACATAGGATTTTAATTACGATCACCAACCCTCACATTAGACCTAGGGTTTATCTTTTTGGCTCAAAATTTGAACCCACCTTGAAAGTCCATAATCATACCAAGGCCCATTAATATATGTGATGAATGCTTGTTAGGGCCTAGACCTAATTTATTATATGTTCGAGATGATTCCACCATAGCCTCTAGAAGGAAAGTGGGAGGATAATCAAGAACTAATAATAAAAGTGGTCTAAATTTTTATATGTATGCGATATATATATGTGATGCATGTGATGTATGTTATTAAAATGAGACCTTTTACAAAACCCCTTTATTACAAAATTAAGTTGTAAAGAAGAGGCCTTGGACTTTATCCTAGCCTCCCACCATTATAAGATAAAAAAATTCCTTCGGTGTTTATGTTTGGCTGCAGATATGTGGGAACATATCCATCCTAAGAATTCCTCTCATCTTATTTTTAAATATTGGATATCATAAGATGCGAAAATGGTGTATCCCAAGAAACTATTATGTGAGGGGTACAACATTCAATTGACCATAGTTATGCGAATGATGGGTGTGACTTAACTAAAGAGTACTATCCAAGAATCTATTATGTGAGGATACTACAATTTAGAGGCTAAAGGATGATTGGAACTTGCTTTGAGAAGCATTAGGATAAAGAGTTATCCACTCATTAAGGGTTAATATCCAAGAAATCATTATGTGAGGACTATTAATTCTTGATGGGACCCCAATCCCCATTATGGAAATTCAATGTTGAAATTCCCGAATCTCATTAGAGGGTGTATGAAATTTGAATGAAATAATGGGAGGTACCATAAAACTTAAAAACCAATGAGTTTTTATGGTTTATTAATATGAAATTATATTTATTATTTTCTGTTGTAGATAACTCATTTAAACATGCTCTCTAGAATAATTAAATGACAATTGTTTAACTGGTCCTAAACTTCCAAGACTGGTTTGAGAAACCTGGTCTTAGCCGCTGACAAAATAGACTACGTGGTCAATACCCCTTGCCCCAATGCTTTGTCATAAGGAGGCATATTAGGAGAAGAAAGACACTTATAGTAAGTGGCTTAATGATGATGTAAGGTACATCTGAGGGAAATTTATGGTTCACAGAACAAAATTGTAAAGTACAATCCTGTTAGTGGACTCTTCTCCTATAAGATGATGTATGGGACATCTGTTAATGAGCTCTGCCTCATGATGATCCAGAACATTCATTCATTGTATGATCTTAAGTGTTAGGATCACTGATAACAAAAGGGGCATTGACATCTTGCTTTATTCCCTTCCTGCAAGTCACAAGTAATTCATCATAATCTTCCATCACTGATTTGATGAATATACTAATGAGTGTTAGGAGACCTTGTAAAAGGAACCCAAAGGGAATGTTTTGGCATTCAATGAAACTTTCACTTCTAAGACCGAACCTAAGGGCAAGGGAAAGAAGAAGAAGTCTCATAACAAACCAAAAAGAAGCATTAAGAAAGAGAAGTCTAAAGGAAAGAGTTTCAAGTGCGGATCATTGGAAGAGAAACTGCAAGGAGTACCTAGTTTGAAGAATGGTTCTTCTAATGGTACGTCCTATGCTTTATTCATTTACTAATTAAGAATTAGTATTATTCTGCTTATGGTATTCGATACCTAATTGTGCTTTCTTGTACAATGTGATTGTATGTAGAAGACAAGGGGAAGCAGAAGATCAAGTAAATATCAAGCGTTCTTTGTTTGGAAATGAATCAACAGTTGATACATTTAACATAGAAGCTTGATACTTGATTAGTTTATTTAGAGTTCATAGAATCTTTATTAAAATTGCCAATTGTTTTAATACTTCTTAATTGAGGTTTTATTTAAAACAGTTAATCTATAATATTAGATATTTTGGATTAATTCTGGCAATTGATTTAAAGTTCTATACTCTTTATGAATACTTTGAATAAATGCATAAAATGATATATAAGGATTTAACTCCAAGGATCACATTAATAAATGAATTTTGATTCATTAATTAATATGAACCGATCACCTTATTTTATAAGGAGATCAAAAGGATAATACATAAGATGTATCAACCCTAAATTTTAGTTTGTATACTTCATAGCTATTTGAATATTTGAAAGTGTTCAAATGATTCATTTGAAGTAAAACTAAAAGAAAAATATTAAGAATATTTGGTTAAATCTTATATCACTTGTTGACCTTAAATATGTTAAACGATAAAGTTTGGAGATAATTTGGAAATATGAGATATTTCAAAATAAACTTCAAAAGGGGGTTTGTTTTCTCAAATAAAGAGTTATTAGAAAACAATGTTTCCACAATAGTTGAGAACTATACATTTGTGAAACATCAAAATGAATTTTATGTTATTAAAGGTTTAATACATAAAATACCTTGTTTCAAAAAGGAAAGTGGGAGCATGCAAGACATTGATATTGTTCTTAACTTTCTTTATAAAGTACGTACTTTAAATACTAGCATATGATTAAGAATTCTATAATCGTTATAGGAATTCAAATCTCTCAAAAATTCGATTTTGTGAGGGATTTCATATGAGCATAATATTTGAGAAATATGGAGACTCATATGATTAAAACTTATGTACTTAAGTCAATATCATTTATGCTGCAAATGCTTGTTAGCTGTGGACCAGCCTTTTGACGGGCTTGTGAGGTGTCCACATCATCACCGGGCGATATGATTAAGGGGGTTTAGAAAACAAACAAAGGAGTCGCCACCTTATTTTTAAGGAATAAGGAAACCATAAAAATATTTTATTTTCAATAAAACAAACTCCATTAATGGAAAAGCAGTCTACAAACCAGAGTTGGATCCGGGGGCTAAGTTACGACGTGGGAAGGTTCCAAGCTTTCACTTGTAGGCACCCACCTCGCCCTAATTAAAGGACTTCTAATTTATTTGGGCTATTTAAATCCTTAATGCAAACAATCCTAAATAATATAATCAACCAAAAAAAATAGTGATATAAATGCAATAATCCATATTAGTTATATTAATAATAATAAAAAAATATACAAACAAACCCTAAGAACCTAGAATACCCTACAGGCATCCTAGGGCGGACTTGAGCCCTATTAGCGCCTACGTAACTTACTAGTATCACCTAGCAAGTATCAAAGTCCACGTAGTTCGACTACCCTAGGACTCTCCTATTGTAATCGATCACATCATCAAAGGTATTCAACCTAATTCAAGACTCTAACTTCGAGAGTTTTTGTTTGTTTAAAATCATTTATTCAAAATCATTTCAAATTAAAAGACTTTCTTAAAATCCAAATATTCTAAACAATTCTTATCTTTAGAATTAAATTCCAAATGAAAATCTTTTTCAAAGATATTTCAAGAAAACAAATCATATTGAGAGGAATTTCATTCCAAAGTAAAAATCTTTAAAACATTTCAAATCTTTTTGAAAATCATTTAATAATCAAATATCTCATAAAATCATGTTTATTTCATAAACATTGTATCAAAAATCTTTTTAGGAAATCTCTCGAAGATTGACTTTTAAATTGATTAAAATACTCAAATTTGAGTATGACTTTTACAACAAAGGATAGTCCTAGGGAAGGTCAAGTGACCTTCCTAAGCCTAGGGTCTCTAACTAGCCCTAAAGTTAATCTAAAAACCTAACATACTAATACAAATGCATGCTGTAATTTAAATAAATTGATCGAACATTCACAAAATCAATTCTAACCATGCATGAAAATGTTCCTAGATGCATACTAATTATACTACGTGAACCTAAGCATATTTCTAAGTTAAATTTAGCCCTAAAATAATTTTTAGAAGCGATTTAAGGACATAAACAAACCCGGACAGATTTGAATATTAACCTTAAACCACCCTAAAAACCATGAAAATAAGAATAAAAAATTGTGAAGATGACCTAGCATGCTTTCTACATGAATAGACAAGATAAACTACAAACATCATGCAAAACATGGCTTAAAAATGATAATTAAACCATTTTAAAGTATATATTCAAATATGGACAGATTTGAATACACACTTTTAATGGCCTAAAAATCATTCTTAATCCATGGTTAATAATGAATAAACACCCTAATAAGCATACTAATATAATATTCAAATTTAAACTAACATGCTTGACTAGATTATCACATAAAACAACATTAAAATCAACAAAAAAAATGCTTTTATAATTCATTTAAACACAAGAAGAGGATCTTACCTTCGCACGCTCCCTCGTACACAATTCATATATTCAATCCATTCAATCGATATCAAGTGTTCAAATAATCATAAAAAGCATAAAAAATTGACTCACGACTCATCACATATCAAGAACAATATATTAACACATTCATATCATCATTAATATCATCGATCAAACATTAAGAGATTCAAATAACAATATGAACATATCAACATTTATTCTAAACATGCTTACACATAAAATAATAAAAAAAACTCATCCTAAACATGATTACTAACATAAAATCGTAACAAAACTAATCCTAAACACATCTAATCACATAAAATCATGATGGAAAATATCCTAACATGCTTGCTAAACATAAAATATCAAGAAAACTAACCCTAACATGCATATTCACATAAAATAATAACTAAGCTAAACTAATCATACACATTAACCCTAATCACATAAAATCACATAAAATCAACATAAAAATATCCTAACTATAAATACTCATATAACATCATACAAATAACTATTCTAAACATACATGCTCATAATAAATAAATAACCTAAACACATTAACTCACATAAAATCATAACTAAGTTAACCTTACTAATACATAATAAAAAATAAAACCGACCCTAATCATGATGAACATACTATTACCCTATATTAAAACTACATCCTATTCTAATCATGCATATATATTAAATCAAATATCATGTAATAACTAATATTATTCTAACATATGCAAGCAACTAAAAAAATATATTTTACATCTTGAATACATGAGAATGGAGAAAAAAAAGGATTTACATAAAAAATCAAAGAACAATACCATGGTTAAGCATTTACCCTTCGATCTCCTTCTTGGCTACCTTTCTCAAAGCTCCTAGCCTTGAGTTCTTGCCCCTGCAATGGTGTAACAATGGAGGACCAGATCTGTAGCCTCCGTCTCAAAACCCTAGAATTCTCCCTCTCTTCTCCTCTTCCTTTTCTAACTCTATAATGAAGCATATATAGAGCTAGGGTTTAAAACCTTGAATGGTTAGGATTTAATGCACCAAAATCTATCCTAGGGCTTAGAATTAATCTTCCTAGGGTTTGCAAGCTGAACCAAGGTTGAATTTATTCCAAAAAAATGAACTAAATCGGCCAAAACAAGTGGGAAAGTTTCAAACATTTCGAATTTGAAAAATCTGATCGAGCATGCTGGTGACCGTCCAAGGGCTGGACGGTTGGCCGTCCTAGCTAGGACGGTCACCAAGCTGACTTCCCATATTTTCTTCCCCAAATTCAAGGGTTTTCATATTTTGGCCATATTTTGGTCAAATCTGATCCAAATTCGATGGTTCAGGGCTCAAAACGACCGTGTTTTGATCCTCCACATTTTTAGAATGTTTTTGGGTTAAAAATACTTGACCATGGTCAAGGTTTTTAGAAAAAAGCTAGCCAATTGACCCGGTTGTGCCAAAATTGGTCATATGACCATTCTTTGTTTTGTAAAATTGATCAATTAGGCTTGCACCACTTCTAAAAACATGGTTTTAATATGAAATTGGTACTTGAAAACATGTTTTGAAAATCTTTCATTTTTGTGAAAATAACCAATTCACGGTCGATTTGAACAAAACCCTAATTCAACTCATTCTTACCCGTGGGATCGATTTTGGGCGAATCTATCCCAACCATTCAAAGGCTCAATTGACACTTCAAATACACTCCCCACATCCATATAAACCTCATGAGACAATCCGTTTCGAATTCAGAGGTCATTCGGAAATTATACGAGAAAAAGGACGAAAATGCCCTTCAAGTCGCAAAAATCCTAATTACCTATCGAGCTCTCATCAGAATGCCATGAAAATTTACAGGGATGTTCTAAAACACATCAAAAGTCAAATGCAATACAAATGGGTTGATTCCAATCCAAATGTACACATGAAATAATAAATTGTCCTTTTCCTCAGAAAAGGGCAATTTAGGTAGTTTGGTCTTTACAAGGCCAATTCCTCACCAAATAATCCACTCTTCGAGTTGATGATTTATATAAGTATATGGTAGAAATAATTGGTAAAAATGGGGTGTCCATAGAAGCCCCTCGTTGGTGTTTCATGGCTTCGCCATGTAATACCAATGAAACAAAATGGCATTCCATTTTTACCACAACAAAAGATGGATAATCCAACCAACTTCTCACAAACATTGGAATCTATTTCCTGAATAAACTTGGAATGAAAATAATTCTTGCAAGTCACACTTCCAATTATCTTATCCCTGGAGTCAACGACTCTTCTTGGAAAACTCATTTTCCAATTATCTTAAGGGACCGAAGTCCTTCTTGGAAGTTACACTTTCAATTATCTTGGAGTCAACGACTTTTCTTGGAAAACTCATTTCCAATTATCTCAAGGGACTGGAGTCCTTCTAGGAATTTACACTTCCAATTATTTCAAAGTCAAACACATCAACAAACCACAAAACAAGCATTTATGTGATATCTCACTCACAAAAGCATACATAAATCATCATTTTATGTGATACTTCTCTCACATAAACACATACAAGTTATCATCTTATGTGATACTTATCTCACATAAACACATACAAATTATCATCTTATGTGATACTTCTCTCACACAAAATAGTCCAAACTCATTATTCCTATGGTACATCTCCACAAGAATTATTATTTATATAGTACTTCTCCTATATAAACATTTTCAAACCATTATTTTATGTTTCACATAAAACAATTCAAACTTATCATTTCATGTCTCACATGAAATGTTTCAAACACATTATTTTATGTTTCACATAAAATAATTCAAATTCATTGTTCATATGGTACATCTCCCATATGAACATATCATCAATTATATGGTACATCTCCCATATAAACCACTATTTTATGTTTCACATAAAACAATTTCAAACAATTCAAAATGTTAT
>JAESVK010000135.1:1637166-1658444 GCA_017140935.1 Hamamelis virginiana
CTCCTACGCTTGGGAATCTATTGCGCACCTCATTTTAAGTTCAAGCATAGGTGCATAGTGCTTATCATGGTATTGGCGTTGTGAAACTCATGGGTCGTAGCAGTGGATTTATAGCAATGTATGCATCCCTAGCCAGTGGACAAATTGATATATGTCTGATCCCAGAGGTATATTTGCTGGTTATTGATTGGATATAATTCATATGAACCTAGTTACTGAAAAAAATCTGCATGTTTATTTTAAGGTACCTTTTCATTTACACAGTCCTCATGAGTCCTAAGCCATTTGAAATACCTACTTGAGACAAAGGGATCAGCCGTTGTCTGTGTTGCAGAAGGAGCTGGGCAGGAGAGTTACATAATGCAGTAGTTTTTGGCATGTAGATTCAAACATTATGAACTAAGCGAACAATTCATTGTATTAAACCATAATGCAAAGTATTTTATGACTTCCCCCCTTTTTCCTTTATTTTCTAAAGTTGTAAATTTTGGAAATCTCAAGATGTGATCTTTACTGCAAGAGGAAGTCCATGATGGCTTTAAGGAATTTTTGAGTTTGTCAGTTGCAGAACTTCTGACCAGTGTCTTGATTTCTAAAGACTTGATGGACCAGCTGCTTGCACCTTTAAAAGCAGGAACTTCCGAACTGGATGGCTTTAACATGCTGTCGGACAAGTGGATTTTATGAAAAACCTTTTTTTTTTGTTCATAAGTTACTATATGTAATTTTTATATTTAAGTCTAATTTATTTTAACTTTTTTCTTTTAATCACATTAGAATGTCATATAGCTTTTTTTATCATTTTTCTTTCAATTTTTATCTCCATTTATTAAATTGATATATTCTATGGGTCAAACCAGTCCTTTCTCCAGTTTGATGGGCTGCTTCTATCATTTGAGCATAAAACCTAATTATGTCAAATTCACCTTCTATGCCATATGGTGCTTGCCACTTGGCAGCATTGCAATTTAATTTAGTGTGATTTTTACTTTTTCATTGCTTAACACACAATTTTTCATTGTATATTATACTTAAGGTAACTGATTAATGTGTGATTCTGATAAAGATGGTAGATATTGTGCTCGTCCCTTTTTTTTTTTTGGGAACTGTAAAGTTCTTAAAACGGAGTTCCAGATGTAGCAATTTTGCTTTTTAGAATAATTTGTTGGCCTAGCACTTGAGGACTGGGAAGTGTGTCAAATTTTTCCATATTGGTTGTAACTTGTAAGTTGTTGCATTCTGCATTCAAACATGCATATTCTGATTTTCTTTTTTTGTTCTTTTCATGAAGTGAAAGATTCAACTTTAAAGATTTTAAGATACTAACTTGATGTCATGTCTTACTGTAAAAAAATTATAAGAGTTTTGTGCTTTATGATGTTGCCTTTCAATGCAGAATTTTCTTCAGAAAACTAATGCTACAGATGTATCTGGAAACGCTGTACTTGGGAACATTGGTGTACATATTCAACAAGAGGTTGGTGATTGCATCTTTATCTATCTTATATAAATGGTACTTTCAAAAACCTGATAAATTAATGATGTAATCTCTAGTGAACACTTTAAAATATTTAATCAAATGACTAAAAATTGCTCTCTTTTTTCCCCAGTTAGTGTTGCATAAATATGAATTAAGTCTGTTTTTTTGGCTTGTAACGTGCTTGTGATAATGTCAATTGAATGGTTTGTATCTTTTGCACATCATCAAAATGAGTGGATATGTATTTGAGTTGGACAGTCTCGGGTATCTGGCAATTCATTATTATGGTCACAACTCAGTTGATTGCAGTTATCTTTTGGCTAAACAATCTTCAATCCTGCCCTTATATTTTTTTAATATAACCCATGTATGAGATTGTGTTTGGATGTGGAAATAGTTGTAAGAAACCCTTAATTTTTTTAGCTATTTGAGATTGGGAGTGATGTTTGGACTTTGGTAATGAATGTGTTTCATGATGTTTATATTATTTGAGTTTGATATAATAGTAGTAAGTTTTTGTGATGATTTTTGTGGGTCTTAAACTTGGATCTTTTTTACTAGGTCTATTTATTGTTTAAATTCTTTTTGATTATGGGATATGTTTAAATATGTATTATGGGTGTAGAAAATTATTGTACTATACTTGAATTTGGTAGTTATTACTCTTCATTAGTTACCTTTGATTATCTAAGACATCATGCATTTCATAAAAACTTGTGTTATCATCAAAACCTTAATCTTATAAAATGCTTTTGGCTTTGGTTTAGGAATGGTGTTTGGGATATTGTGATGAAAAAGTTCTTTATTTTGGTAATGATTTGATGTGAGTTTGTAATAATTTATTTAATTTTTAAATACAATTAATTGGTTTTTATTATTTTTGTAGGATGGCAACTGATGGACGATCAACTAGGTGGTTCGTGATCGATAAATGATATTGCAACGATATTTCTCTTCCTTCATGGGCAAATGATTAGACTTCACTTTTAAAGCAAAGGACATGACAACTTTTTGATATTTTTGTTAGTTATAGTTAATTAGACATTGAACTTTGTAATTTGAATTCTTTTTGGATATTAAGGATTTTATAAATAGGATGTTATTGAGTTTCGTAATTTCTATTATAATTGTTTTGAGATTTAGCTTTTAAAATCTTATATTGAGAAATATATATTATGAAACAGGAAAACGGAAAAAAATGAGTAAATTGTAATGATTTTTATAAAAATGTTGATGCATCTTATTGCCATGAAAAAAGTTGTTGCAATAACACATTTACAGGCAAACTCTCAAAACAAGAGAAATCGCCCTCATTCACATCTATTGCCGCTAGGGCGCTCATAAGTCCATTTATCTGAGTTCGCCACACATCTTTCAGAGTTTGAGGGAAAGGTACAGATCGGTCTCGTTCACCAACAAAACAGACTTGATTTCCATTTTCTAAAAATAAAGTTACCTTCTTTCCAAAGCAATCTACCATTGCTCAGTAAAAAGACAACCAATCCATCCCCAAGATTACATCATAACCATACAGGGGCATAACAATGAGATCCGCACGTAATTCGCAACCATCTATCTATATGACACAAGATTTGCAAACAATTTCTGCTTTCATACTTTCCCCAACTGGCGTAGCCACGTATACAGGAAAATCTAGAGAATCAAGTAAAAGCTCCAAACGGAGAGCACAATCAAGATTAATAAAAGAATGCGTGGATCCGGGGTCAAATAGCACTCGAATCCCTGAATTGAACAAAGAATGCGTACCCTCAACAACATCGTTCACCAATTCTGGATTTGACGGCAACATCGCATACACTCGACCTGGGGCGGGACCTCGTCCTCCACCTCTACCCTGTCTGTTTTGTGGTTGTCGACTGGATGATGCTTGATACGAGGATTGGGACAATTGTGGTTGTTGCGTCGGCCTAACATTCGGGGTGAAAGGTCGAAACTGAGTCTGCTGAAAAGGTTGCGGCTGCTGTCTCTGTTGTTGAAATTGCTGGGGTTGTTGTTGTTGTGATTGGAAAAGCTGATATGACTGATACTGGGACGCCTGTGGGGGTGGTTGACTATTGGCCCTGAGAGGACAATCACGGCGAATATGTCCCTCATTACCACAAAAGAAGCAAACTAATCGTCCATCGGTTTTCAATTCCCCCGCCTTTAACCCCAAACTGTTCTGGACGCTGATATGACGAACCTCGAGTACGTCCTCCGGATGAACCAGTACTCCCACTACCTCCACAGCTAGCATTTCTACTTTTACCTACACTGCGTCTCTGCTGGCCATAACTGCCCTAACTAGATCCAGATGTCTGTCCATGACCATGACTCTGAGAGAAAATGGGAACGGCCATATGTCCTTGATATTGGCTAGAAGACTGTCCTGATCCTTGGCCTACATTCCTTCCAGAGTTCCTACCAGATCACTGCCCATGTCCCTGATTTCTGCTTCCCTGGCCTCTTCTCTTAAAACCTCGCTGAATCTCCGAAAGTTCTCTCTCCACCCAAAAGGCTCGTTCCACTACTTGAGACAAGGTGGGAAGTTTCAGCATGTAAATTTGTTCCCTAATTTCCAGTTTCAACCCCTTCTCAAATTTTCGGGCTTTCTGCTCCTCTGAGGTCATTACCCCTTTTGCGTATTTAGACAGCTCCAAAAACTTTGACTCATCCTCAAGAACAGTCATGCCTCGCTGGGTTAGTCGCATAAACTCATCTAACTTAGCCTCTTGATATGTATCCCGAATGTACATGCCTCTAAATTTTGTCTTAAAATCATCCCAAGTCATTTCGTCAATATTTGCATTAGGCTCATTTCGAACTGAAATCCACCAATAATTTGCTTTATCATGAAGATGATTTGCAGCAAACTGAACTCTATGCTCTGCTGGGGTGTCAATAATCTAAAAAAGCTGTTGGATTTCATCAAGCCATCGTTCAGCTATTGCAGGGTCAGGCCCTCCTTGAAAATTCGAGGGATTCAGCCTCCTGAATTCCTTCCAAGCAGAAGATCTGGTCTCGGTCTCCGTAGTAGTATTATGGCCGCGTCTATGACCATGTCCAGCAAGTCCTCAAAACAAAGAAGTCATTTGTCTAAGTAAGCCTCAAACTTCCCCAATATTCTCTTCAGGAGCAGCTTGGGAGGAATTTGAGGGCTCCCCAGTCTCTCTAGTACTTCGAGTGGACCTTTGGTTCAACATTTCTATAAAATAAATCACAACCTTTTAAATAAGACGTTAGAGCGGATTTTTCCCCAAACCATCCTATTGTGTACTACCTAATCCTACTCAGCATGATGCATGTACTATTTCAAATTTCTAACTTTCACTAGACTCTATATGCAATGCATGAATTTCCATTCTGGATCTACTAATGAGCTTTGATACCATTTTGTAATGCCCCAACCTGACTATTATATCGACCGTCCTGGGTAGGTCGACACGTGTCAAGAAGTGGATACAACCTGTTATGCTCATTCGCATTTCCATACTCAGGATAAGAGAAGAGATAATATATAACAATATGAAATGTTATGATCCAATGCATACATGCCTAAGTTTGAGTAATACAAGTACAAATATGCTAAGAGTATCATATTTAATGCAACAATCCTGGCATATAGGATAGAATAATAATCCAAAGAAATATAAATATATTATGCAGTCCTAACTGATTGATAAAGTACCGCCCAGAACACTGTTAGACCCAATGCAACCTGCGTAGAGCTCTCTACCGCCGAAACTCTACTAGTAACATGAAAACTTGCTGCATAAAACAGCATGAGCAAGAAATGCCCAATAGGAGTACAACCTCAACCAACAGTAACAATATTGATACAAGGAACATTATAATAATCAATTTACATCAATGTTTACAAATCAGTATAAACATGGTATGGGTTTCATACTTGTGTAAAGCATCCAATGTTTCTCATTTTGTAAAACAAGTTACTCACGGGGTTATTTGATAAGAGTCGTAGTTCTCGAGCTTATAGCCCCCGGCACTACGAAGGCACGAAAACAATTTGAAAACACTTGCTGTTCTCAGGCTCACAGCACCCGGCACAACGAAAAGCACGAAAACATAATTACGTTGTTCTCAGGCCTCCGGCACAACGACAGCCAAATAATCACGTTGTTCTCAGGTCCCCGGCACAACGGTAGCTAATATACTCATTGTTTTCAGACCCCCAGCACAACGACAGCCAAAATATAGTGTACATGATCTCATTTCAAAATCCATTTCCAAAACCATCAAGTAAAGATGTAACATATGGCACAGTAAGCACATGTAAAGCATTTATAAAACATTCATAATCATCATTTAAAACAAGTATGAAAGAATCAAGCCATATGCCATTTCACAATCATTTACAACCGGATATAAACATTCCATACTAACAGTTGTAAAACAAGTAATGTTCCAAGTATCAGTTTTTATTTCACAAACAATTCAGTATATCATGTCACATAAAATCACATATCATCACATGTTAGAGAGGTTCAGTATCCTACCTTGATTGGGCAAGAATATCCCTAGCAGTGTCCTGTAGATATGCACTCCTAACTCGCAAAAGGATAGTCGTAGGGGCTATCCTGATCTGAAATAATGACAAAGTAACGGTACATATAAATCTCCGGTCTAAAAACGACTGACCCAAACTTGATGCTGAATTTTAAAGCATTTAAAATGGCTAGAATATGATTAAGGTTAAGGTCCATAAGTAAGGATTATAGAGAGAATGAGAAATGAGGAAAAAGAATGAAAATATCAAATTCTGGGCCCAAACAGTCGACTGTTAGGGTGAGACAGTCGACTGTCTCAGCTAAAAATCTGAATTCAAGCTTCTGTTTCAAACAGTCAACCAAACAGTCGACCAGATAGTCGACTGTCTGCCCGACAATTTTGATTCTCACGAGCAGAAACAGTCACAAACCCACTTCAATCCTTATCCAAACTTCATTTCATCACAAATCCATTTACAAGACACTATAAAACACTTTAATCCATCATCAAAACCTCAAATCAACAAGCACCAACTCAAGAATCCGAAAATATGGCTTTAAACCCTAGAAATACACCTAAATCTGACTTATGTATGAAAAAGCTTTCAAAAACTTTTGATCTTAAAACAAAACAAGTTCAAGAGTTGTAAATCCAAGCAAAAAGTTGTTTTAAAAACAAAAATATAAATTTAAGGGCAAAGCTTGAGCTTGAAACTCTTCAAGTTAGAAAAGAGGGATAAAAGAGCAGGTAAACCACATTACAAACATTAGGCTCACCTCCAAAGAAGATGACGGAGCTCCGGTGGCTTCTCCGGCGAAGAATCCGGTCACCACCAGCTGCGGGCCCCCCCCCCCTTTCTCTCTCTCTCTAAGTTGGTGAATGGTTTGTTGAAAATGAGGGTTAGAAAAGGTTTAAGGGTTTTAAAAGGAAATAAAATTAAGGGCTTGTTTGGTTTTTGCAAAAAGGGCTTATAAAACCTTTTTTTTTTTTGAATTTTTTCTAAAATGATAAAATATCCCAAAATATTTATATAAAACATTATTTAAGTACATTAAAATTTTTGGGATATTACAGTTTTATTGAAAATAAAACTCTTATATGGTTTTCTTATTTCTTAAAAATAAGGTGGCGAGTCCCAGTTTTTATCAAACTTTTTTCTTTTTTCAAAACCCAATCTAAGTGGACTCCCACAATAGAGAATGATGACTGGGATTGGATGATCTTGAGTAGATAATAGAAAAGGATAATTGAGTAGATAAAATAGAAGGATAATTAGAGAAGGATAATGAGTTTTCTACAATCCATAATGAGAGTGAATCCAATTCCAAAACTAACAAAAAAAGTGGGTCGGGTCAGGTGGTTCACAAATTGGCGACTCCGCTGGGAATGTTGAGGGCTAAACTCCAATTAATTATTTTTGGGCTTTTCAATTTCTTAATCAATAAAATCAACTACTTGCATTTGCATGACTGTTTGACTTTGATTTCTGCATTGTGTGCGCATTGACTTTGCATGTTTAGGACGTTGTATCCTTGCCAACGATGAGCCTAGCCCTGGCCCAGTCTCTTTGATTCTTGGGTTCCATGTATGCGAAAGCCATCACCCTTCTCACCACGTACCCTTGGGTATATTAAATGGACCAATCACGTACTGCTGGACCCACGCGACTTTCCTGATGTCATATGTGGTTAGGTATATTGATTGGACCAAGCGAGTAAGGGACACTCAGCCTACCCTGCATTAATATATATAGAAAGTTCTTGTAGGACACATACCCTACACATTTATCACATACTCTGTTGTACTGTTATGCTGCCGGTTTGATCTCTTGTTCCGTGATCCTTTGATTGTGATGTGTGTAGAACCCTTAAGACCCTAGGCCCGTTGGCCTATGTCTCTCATCGAATACCCCAAACTTGTAAGGAAAGTGTCCCCAAGAGTTAAGGCGTTTGGTAGGAGATATGGCATTCTATATGTTGTTGGGCCCTAGGCCCATAGAAGTGTTATGCTGGCTGTTTGGTCTTAGATTCTAGAGATAGAGTTGAGTTTCGCATACGGGCTTTAGGCCCATGCCCTTCTGATAAATTTAGAGATCTTCTAGTGGGCCCTAGGCCTTGGTAGCGTTATGCTGTCCAAATCATTTTGTTCATTAGTGGGCCTTAGAAGATGAGATTGGTGTGTGGGCCTTCAGCCTATACTTTTAGACCGTTTGTCCATTTATGAGCCTTGTAAATTCAAAATGAGATTCACGTGGGCTTTAGGCCCATGGTTTAGAGTAGAATCCTTAGGTCTACACTTTCGATGAATATTCTTAACCCATAAAGAAAGTGTCCTAAAGGTTGGGGTAGTTGCCAAAGGTATAGTCCTTATCCTTTCTTTGTTCCTGGGCCCCGACCCATTGTAGTGTTTTGCAACAAAGTTGTTGTGCCCGTTTGTGGGCCTTATGGTTAGGAAGTGATCTTTGTGCGGGCTTTAGGCCCATGATCTTGAAAGTTTAGTGGTCCTTGACCATTATTCATCTTTGTTTGGGGTACCCGTCAGAAGTATAGTCCCTATACCCTTCAGCTCTCCACTTACCCCGATGGTAGGGTTATGCTGCCTAATTTTCCTCAATTGCCCTTACATGTTTGAGCAAGATAATTGTAGAACCTGGATTATAGGGCAATTAGGTATATTCCTCTTTTGTTACCTTTAAGAAAGTTTCCTACGAGATTAGAGTGCCAAATAGGGGCTTGCCCCATTGCCTGTGGGCCTTGGCCCATTGTAGTGCTATGCTACCATGTGATCCCCGTGTGCCTTTGGGCCTTAGAGGTAGAAAGTGAGATTTGCGCGGGCTTTAAGCTCATGTTCTATAGGTCTATTCATTCTGAGTGTCTTTACTAGGGGCTTCTTTCCCTAAGATTCCCTAGTCTACCTCACGTGCTTTTGGTGTGAACCTTCATCCTTTTTAAAGGAATGTCCTAGAAAGTAGGGACTTTGTGAGTTTTGTAAAACATCATTCTTTTTCAAAAAGCAATCATGGGGCTTTAAACTAATTTCAAAATCTTCACTTCCGTTTTATAGCATTCTGGCTTGGATCGTGACTCCAGTGGGCCTGTGTTAAGTGTTGATTCATATGTTGATTCCGATATGGCTAACAACGAAGAGATTCCCCCTACCGCTACTGTTCTGGCCATTGAGTCTGTCATGAAAAGATTTGAAACCATAACTATAAGGGTTGAAGCTTTCTTAAAAGCAACCCAAGACCTATCCGAAAAGAATGGGGCTGGAATAGTTGAATCATCCATTAAGCCTAAGCCCATCTTTGAATCCGTTAAGCCCATGGGCCTGGATAAGAACCCTCAACCCAAAAATCCTTCATACCTCGCTAAAGAGCCCATTCCCCTCAACAGTAGGATTGAAGCCCTAGAAAAAGCCCTTAAAAGATTCCAAAGGTTTGATGACTTGATAGACATGACCTCATTTTCCTTATTCCCGAAAACCCGCTTACCTAGCCACTTCAGGATGCCGGAATTGGAAAAGTTTGATGGGATGGGTTGTCCTAATATCTATTTGAAGATGTATGTGAGAGCCATGCATCCCCGTGGGGCCGATGATGAGTTACTAGCCCAAATATTTCATGAGTCGTATGTCGGATTTGCTTTGAAATGGTTTTTACATTTGGATGAGTCTAAGATAAAGACATGGGAGGACGTTTGCATTGAGTTTATTAGCCACTACCAGTACAATACAAAAATTGATGTCACTCGTCGTGATTTGGAAACAACCAAGCAAGAACCCTATGAGACCTTCTCAGCTTTTATTATGAGGTGGAGGGCTAAGGCCTCTCAGATGATCAACCGACAAGCCGATGAAGAACAAATCTAGATGGTACTCAAGAGCTTATTACACATCTACCATAAGTATCTATTCGCACAGTACTTCCCCAATTTTAAAGCTCTTGTTGGGGCTGGGACCCAAGTCGAAGACGCCCTTGTTAAAGGAGCTATCAAAGTTGAACAACCTTGTAAAAGACAGCGAACCACTTTCGATGAAGGGTCAAATGATGAAGTTAATACCATTATCTCACCTACATTGCCTTCACATCCACCTCGCCAGTTTGCCAAACTTTGCAAGCCCTTAGATCAAGTCCTCGAGATATTGAAAGATCAAAACCTTTTACAAACCCTCGAGCCAAGGCCTCTCCCTAAGTCCATACCCAAATCTTTTAATGAAGATGCATACTACAATTTTTATAAATACCCAAGCCATTCGACCAACCAGTGCTACCACCTTCGCCATGAAATTCAAGATCTGATTGACCGCAGAGTCTTCTCTCCACCCAATTTCTCCAATCATCAGCTTTAGCCCATCGCCGCACCCATTTTCAATAGGTCCCTTGACGAAGAACCTTAGTAAAGGCCCATGAAAGATAAAGAGCTGTTTCTGCAGAGTAGTAGCTTATAAGATTTTGTTTGTGCTTTCTTTGAGTAGTGTAGGATTTCAGTTTTCATTTTCAATAATAAGTGTTTCCCTAGCCCGCTTGTGGGATTAGGGTGATCCGTTGTTTAGGATTTCTTTGATTTGTCATTTCCCTTTGAGTTCAAAAAAAATAAAAAATAAAAATAAAAAAGATTCTCTTCTGCATCTTCTTTGCATTGTCTTCTTTTGTGGATGTTTATAGCATAGATGTAAATCTTAAGAAAAATGTCTCCCTGGAGCTCGTTAAGCAAAGGAATATGGGACAATCAACCTATATGAATTAATTGGAATCAATTTATTTAAGGACAAACGATTTGTCTAAGATAAATAAGATTGGGCCAATAATTTTCTCACAAGAAAAAAGAAATCAATCGGGCATCATGCTTAAAGCAAACTTGTGAACTTTTAAGTTTAGAGACAATAAGCCCTGTGATGGCATCGATGTGGTGCGACCTCACCCTCATTAATTCCAAAGATAGACCAAGAAGAAGTTAAGAAAGATGAAGCTGAAGAGATGAAATATGATAAATTAGCAACTAGGGGTTGATTCTTCCCAAATTGAATCAACCCATAGTATACTCATACTAGGGAAAGATTGCGAGGATTTGAAAAAGTTTTAATAGAAAAGATTAGATCATGCGATGAAGATTCAATGGTGGGGCTTCTCCTAAAGAATGGGGCTTCCCAAAAAAAAAAAAGAAGTAGAAATGATTGGCATTCGAAACCACTCAAGAAAAAGAAAATATGGTACACCGGGACTTAGAAAAAGAAAAAGATTTAGTCCCAAGAAGAGAATTCGAACCAAGATGTGAGGTCTGTGCATCATTAATCAAGTGTCATCGAGTGGGGATGTTTGTCTTTAAATTTAAAAGAGGATTAAGTTTGCTCATCTCACCAATTTAGAAAAAGAAAAAGGAAAGAAGAAAAAATGGAAAGCCCGATAGGTAGAAAACCTGAAAGGGCTGCCTAGGCAAAAGTTAGGGCATTCAAAAAAAAAAAAATCAAGCCCGCTAGGTAGAAAACCCGAAAGGGCCGCCTAGGCAAAAGTTAGGGCATTAAAAAAAAAATCAAGCTCACTAAGTGGAAAACCTGAAAAGGCTGCTTAGGCAAAAGTTAGAGCAAACAAAAGAGAAATGAAAGTGTTATGAACTAGAAGGACCTGATTCTCCACAAACATCAAACAACTTGTCACAGTTTCTTCGAAATAGACATCAAAGGTGGAGATACGTAGGTAGCCCATAAAGTTACATTGGGTACGGTCCAATTCTTGTGAAAATACTAAGTGTTGAGTTCAAAATTAATTTATCACGGACAGTTAGTTTGAAACTAAATAAATTTAAGACATTTATTTTATAAAGGTAATTAATATCTTGAAATTTATGGACATGACATTAACATCCTGCTGCTTCTTTTTTTCTTGCCATTTTGGGAGGTTTGTCACTTCCTAAAATTTCTTGTGTAGCTTTCTTTTATGTATTACTTGTTTGAAAAGTTTTACCTTCGTGAGGATTTTTATGTCCCTACTGTTTTGTTTTTTTCCGAAATCTAGTGATATTTAGAGGAATTTGTGAAATTATTTGACATGAGCTTAGCTAAGAATCTCTAACAAGGCCCATTGCCTGAGCCTTCCCTGAACCCCTTTTGAGCTGTCCAACCATGTGGTCTTTTGGAATCCCTCTTGCCCATTATTGAATACTCATCCGTTTTGACAAACCCGTCCATTTGATCAAAGGAGAAAAGAAGATACTTAAGCCAGCCTATTCGACCATCCAGAATGAAAGTCTTCATGGAGAAAATGAAGAGATTTGGTGAACCATAAAAACTCATGAGGAGACGTGCAGGGTGTATTTCGGATTGATCTCGAGATGAAAGTGTGAATGATATTTGAGGAAGGGATGCACACCATTACGTTTGAAGAAGATGCATGAGGTTATAAACCCCAAAGGATGTAGCCATCAGAATCAGAGTTGATATTGACTTTACGTCCCAATGAAAGGATTTAAGCCGAAGTACTTAAACATAATCTTCATATTTCAGTTTTTATAAACTTTTCTCAAAAAATGCTTATGAAAGCCCTCTTGGTTGTTTTTGAAAATGAGTGATATATGTGAATTACTTGTGTCGGTCCCCCTCTCTTCAAAGGTACTTTTACAGTACCTGCATTAGAAAGTTCTTAAGTTGGGCTTACTTGCCATAGGTACCCTAGTGTCGAGGTTAGGCTTCCTGAAAGTATCCATGGAAATATGCGGAATAAAACTTTTTCTCCATGGAATATGAACCAAGATTTCATGATCAATTATATAAGCTATAAATAGAACTTAAAATAATGTAAATAACTTACATTGAAAGCCTTAAGAGTAGGATTAATGAAGGTAGAGCAGCCCTTAACTTGAGAGCCTCCAAGAATAATCCACACTAGTTGCAAGCTCCAAGAGATGAGAGAGAGTGAGAGAGGAGATGGCTAGGGATTTCACAAAACCCCTTTTTGATATATTCACATGCATGGCCGGCCTCCCCTTTTGTGTCTATCTATATGATGAGTGCTATCTCTCTTATTAGATAGATGAATATCTTATTTCAAATTTGAAATAATTCAAATTCAAAATATAAATGCAATGATAGATAATTTGTCATCTTATCTATAATTTGAAACCATTTCAAATTTTAAATTTCAACTAACTTGAAATTCAATTAACTATTTGAAATCTTTAATTATCTTGCCATCTCATGACAATTTCAAATTTCAAATTTCAAATTTCAAATTTCAAATTTCAAAAATTCAAAATTTCAAATTTCAAAAAATTCAAAATTCAAAATTCAAAATTCAAAATTCAAAATTCAAATTTCAAAAACTTGAAATTCTAGTTAATTAATATTTGCATATTATTCTCTCTTCTCCTTTAAATGAAGCTACCAACTATATGTGTGTGACCTCTTAGGTTCACAACAACCTAGTAGTAGGAATTAGGATAATAAATTATCCTTCAAATAAAACTACTTTTATTTAAGGTTCAAATTAGAACTCTTCTAATTTCCTTTTGAGAAATCAATTTCTCTTTGGCCTCTACTAGTCCTGAGTGACATCTAGCAATATGTCAAGACACACCCTAGGTTGTGTGAAGGTTAATCATAACACAGTGAACCCTTCAATTACAATTAAGATACAATTCAATCTTTCCATTAAACAATGCCTTAGTTAAATTACTTGGGTATTGAATAATATGTCAAACCCTAATTTAACATTTTGTATGTGATTCTCAAAATATAAATTCAACCTTGGGATACTCAAGAAACAATTTTCTTATTCCCAACTGCTTTGGCCAAAAACTTATATGAATTATATCTTTGAGAATAATACGAGGCATTCCCTCTCTTTACTGAGAGTGATAGATTCCTTGTTGTACACTCATATGCCCCCATGACAGGTATACTAGGGCCAATGAGTACATACACAAATTTCATGGTTATGATATGTACATTGTACTATCAAACCCTAATATCCCTAACACGGGACATCTATGGTGCCTCAGGTCTAAGGATCACTTGCATCATTGTAACCCTGAGTTGTTGTTTGACATGTAAGTAAAACTCCATTCAACAAACTCAATCAATGATCACATTCAGTGTACTTGTTCTCAAACAAGCACCCACAGGTTTGTCCTAGTGTCATTACACAAATGACTTGAGACTAGTCATTCTCCATATTGAGCAGACATAACCTGTGCTAGTCTATCCGGATTATTAATGCCCAATAAATAATCCTATGACTAGGAATATCTAAGAAAGAAATCTTTAACAATATAAGTCTCCTAATCTCAACTCTTGAGATCTTATATTGACATTCCTTCTAAGGACTTACCCTTAATATAATAACAGAAGAATACATGATAATCAAAAGCCCATATTATTAATGAATAATAAAAATACATGAATCAACTTTATGTCCTAAATTACACCGGTGAGATTGGCTATTAGGGCATATTATTAACACTTCCATGTCATAGGCATCCTTGTGTTGAAGCAAGGCTGAAATATGAGTGTTGGCTGATTAGAAAAAGAATTGATATTGATAAGTTAGAATAACTTTCAAAGGATGGAATTATTGACATATAAAATTAATGCATAGAATGATGGGTTTGAAACTTACACTAAGAGTAACACTTGTGTTTAAAAATGAAAGTGTAACATATTTTGATGCTTAAGACTATCATTGTTAATGCCTTGAAAGTTTATAATAGCTTAGCACTATTGATGATTTTGAATCCCTTTGTCATAAGGAATGTAATTGGAAAGAAAATTCCAAGGAAATGAACTTTGGAAATGTTTTATCAAAAACCTTGAAGGTATGCTTAGTTGAAATGAATTTTTTTTTTGAAATAAAACTTTCTTAGTAGCATGGAAATGTCACTAGAAAGAATAGTGTTTTTTGAAAAAATATTAAGCATTACTTTCTTGAGATTTTTATCAAACATCTGATATACACACATTTGAAATAAGTTTTGAAAACTTGTCATGATGAAATCATTTTAGAAAATTGTCAAGGTCAATGGAATCATGACATGCAGATTTATTTTTGGATAATATTTTTTTTGGGAATATAGTAAAACAAATAATGTGCATACATTTGAAATGTATTTTGAAAACTTGTCGTGGTACATCCAAATCATTCAGATAATGTGTGAAACTTATTTGAATCATGACATGAGAAATTGGATTTTAAAAAATCGAAGTTTTGTTTTCTTGGGAATTTTATCAAATACTTGGTGGCCACCGCTTTAAGCTTGTAAAATGAGAAATTTGAGCACTCAAGAAGAGGAATGATCAACCAACATTCATAGAGTAGATTTTGAGCATGCCATAGAATTTGCGGGAGGGAAGATAAGGATGCGAGTTGGTCTCTTGATGAGAATGAGGGAAGAAAGATGAGCTCAGAGCTCTAACAATACCTTTGAGTTAGCTTCATTATCAAGAAAGCCTTGTATTAGCTAGAGAGGTTAAAGAGTGAATATCTTAGCCATGGATTTGAGGATTTGATGAAGTTGTAGAGATTTGAAAAGATGGTATGAATCCTAAGTGCAAGAGCCGAAGAGATGAATCTTATGTCTATTGATGTGTAGAGCAAGCTTAGAGAGAGTGATTTGCAGTGGTTTCAATGGGTGAAGATCAATTCGAAGTAATTCTCGTTGATAATATTGGTGATATTTGTAGAAAAATGTTATGAGATAATAATTTGGAAATGATGAGCATGTAGGCAAAGCCCATATCTGACATATGACAAAGTCCGTATCTGACATATGGCAAAGTCAGTATCTGAAATATGGCAAAGCCCATATCTGACATATGGCAACAAAGTCTACAGCTTAGAAAAAGGAAAGCAATGTTTACATTGATGAAAATACGGCATGATAAAGAAGAGAGAAATTTGATTGTCAGCTTGTTAATATAGGAATATGCATGATTATGTGAATAAGTATACATGGAGTGTCCATGAAAATATGCGTGAGAATATGAAGTACTGAATTGAGATGATTGAATTTTGAATAAAATACTCTATGAAAATGGATATGATTACATGAGAAAACCTTATTTGACATATGACATTCAGAATAAGAATTTTGTTAGGGAAGTCCATATTCGACATATGGCATTTAGAATAAGAATTTTGTTAAGGAAGTCCATATTTGACATATGGCATTCAGAATAAGAATTTTGTTAAGTGAAGTCCATATTTGACATATGGCAAAGTTCATATTTGACATATGATATGTGATGATTTAGAATATGATTTGATGAAGTCCATGTTTGATGAATCCTGTATTTGACATAGGAGATTTGATGATTTAGAATATGATGGTTGAGGGACGAAGTCCATATTTGATGAAGTATGTTGGCGCGATATGATTTTGGAGAATCTAACTGATGAATATTGGAAAATTTGAAGATTATTGGAAGTGTGTGTGTGACTTCCAAGAAGAGTCATTGACTCCCAGTATAAGATTATTGGAAATGTGTGTGTGATTTCCAAGAGGATTGAGGTCCCCTAAAATAAGATTATCGGAAGTGTGTGTGTGACTTCCAAGAGGACTGAGATCCCCTAAGAAAAAAAAAATTGAAAATGTGTGTGTGATTTCCAAGAGGACTGAGATTCCTTAAGATAAGATAATTGGAAATGTGTGTATGATTTCCAAGAGAACTGGGGTCCCCCAAGATAAGATTATTGGAAGTGTGTGCATGACTTCCAAAAAGGACTGCGGTCCCTTAAGATAATTGGAAATGTGTGTGTGATTTCCAAGAAGATTGCAGTCCCCCAAGATGATTGGAAAATGAGTTTTCCAAGAAGAGTCGTAGACTCCAAAGATAAGATAATTGGAAGTATGTGTGTGACTTCCAAGAATGAGTGTGGTCCCCCAAGATGATTGGAAAATGAGTTTTCCAAGAAGAGTCATAGACTCCAAAGATAAGATAATTGGAAGTATGTGTGTGACTTCCAAGAATGATGATTTGGTCAATGTTTGTGAATAGTTGGTTTGATTATCCCTCTTTTGTTGTGGAAAAAATGGGATGTCATTTTGTTTCATTGATATTCATTGGCAAAGCCATGAACATCAACGAGGGGCTTCTGTAGACATCCATTTTTGACCATGGGAAGGGTCATGAATGGGATGTCATTTTGTTTAGTTGATATTCATCGTGGATTGTGGATGACTTTATCCGTCTCGATTTATCCTTCTCTATTATCCACATTTATCCTTCTCTATTATCCACTCAAGATTGAGTTTTAAAAAAAAGATAAAAGTTTGACAAAAACTGGAAGTCACCACCTTATTTTTAAGGAATAATGAAACCATAAAAAGAGTTTTATTTTCAATAAAACAAATGACCCCATATTTTGGAAAAGCATGGTCTTCGAATCAAAGTTGGATTCGGGAGCTAGGTTATGAGATAGGAAGGTTCCAAGACACCTTTGTGGACCAGCCACCGGGCGGGGCTTTATGAGGATGATCCACATCATCACGGGGCGATGTGATTAGGGGGGTTTAGAAAACAAACAAAACAAATGAGTCGCCACCTTATTTTTAACGAATAAGGAAACCATGAAAAATATTTTATTTTTAAAATCAAAACAAAACAAACTCCATTTTCAATAAAAAGACAGTCTACAAACCAGAGATGGGTCCGGGGGCTAGGTTACGACGTGGGAAGGTTCCAAGCTTTTATTTGTAGGCACCCACCTCGCCCTAATTAAAGGACTTCTAATTTATTTGGGCTATTTAAATTTCTTATTACAAACAATCCTAAATAATCTAAATCAACCAATAAAGTAGTGATATAAAATGCAGTAATCTATATTAGTTCTATTAATAATAAAAAAATACAAACAAACGCTAAGAACCTAGAATACCCTACGGGCATCCTAGGGCGGACTTGAGCCCTATTAGCGCCTACGTAACTTACTAGTATCACCTAGCAAGTATCAAAGTCCACGTAGTTCGACTACCCTAGGACTCTCCTATTGTAATCGATCACATCATCAAAGGTATTCAACCTAATTCAAGACTCTATCTTCGAGAGTTTTTATTTGTTTAAAATCATTTATTTGAAATCATTTCAAATTAAAAGACTTTCATAAAATCCAAATATTCTAAACAATATTTATCTTTAGAATTCAATTCCAATTAAAAATCTTTTTCAAAGATTTTCAAGAAAACAAATCATATGGGTAGGAATCTCATTCCTAGGTAAAAATCTTTAAAACATTTCAAATCTTTTTGAAAATCATTTATTAATCAAATCCCTCATAAAATCATGTTTATTTCATATACATTGCATCAAAAATCTTTTTAGGAAATCTCTCGAAGATTGATTCTTAAATTGATTAAAATACTCAAATCTGAGTATGACTTTTACAACAAAGGAAATTCCTAGGGAAGGTCAAGTGACCTTCCTAAGCCTAAGGTCTCTAACTAGCCCTAAAGTTTGTCTAAAACCCTAAAATCCTAATGCCAATGCATGCTGGAATTTTAAATAAATTAAACAAATACATATGATATTATTCTAACAATGCATGAAAATGCTCCTAAATGCACACTAATTTTACTATGTGATCCTAGGCATATTTCTAAGTTAGATTTGACCCTAAAATAATTTTTAGAAGTGATTTAAGGCATAAACAAATCCGGACAGATTTGAATATGAACCTTTAACCACTCTAAAAATCATGAAAACAAAGAATAAAAAATGTCCTAGCATGCTTTCTACATGAATATATTAAATTACTATGCAAAACTTATCAAAAATTACACCAAAATATGCTTAAACGATTAATTTAAACACAAAGGAAGGATCTCACCTTTGCACGCTCCCTCGTTCACATTTTATATATTCAAACCAATAAATCCATGCCAAGTGTTTAAATAATCATGAAAAGCATAAAAAAAAAGACCCAAGACTCATCACATGTCAAAATAACCCACTAACACATTCATATCATCATTAATGCCATCAATCAAATATTAAGAGATTCAAATAACAATATGAATACATCAATATTTATTCTAACATGCTTGTACATAAAATAACAACAAATCTAATCCTACTCATGCATGCATACATAAAATCACGACAAAACTAACTAATCCTAAACACGCATACTAACATAAATCACAACTAAACTACACTAATCATACACATTAACCCTAATATGCATATTCACATAAAATAATAACTAAGCTAAACAACCCTAAACATGCATTCTAACATAAATCACAACTAAGCTAAATAACCCTAATATGCATATTCACATGAAATAATAACTAAGCTAAACAACCCTAAACATGCATTCTAACATAAAATCATAACTAAACTACACTAATCATACACATTAACCCTAATCACATAAAATCACATAAAATCAACATAAAAATACCCTAACTATAACTACTCATATAACATCATACAAATAACTATTCTAAACATACATGCTCATAATAAATAAATAACCTACACACATTAATTCACATAAAATCATAACTAAGTTAATCCCTAACATGCATACTAACACATAATCAAAATAAAACCAACCCTAATCATGATGAACATACTATTATCCTATATTAAAACTACATCATATTCTAATCATGCATATATATTAAATCAAATAACAAAACAATCAAACTCAAACTAATCATAGTATCATTCATGAACAAATAAGAACATATTATTCAATGATAGGACAATTACCTCTCTTTTTTCTCCTTGATTGATCTCTTTTAAGCTCCAAGCTTATGGCTCTTCTTCTCTTTCTTCCACACCTTAGTTCTCTCCTCCAATGGTGAAGAACCATATCAGTAGCCTCCTTCTCAAAACCCTAGAATTCTCTCTCTCTTTTTTTTGTCCCCCCCTCTCTAACTCAATAGTAGTGTATTTATAGAGTTAGAGTTTTAATCCTTGAATGGTGGAGATTAATCCATCTAAAATCCATCCTAGGGCTTAGAATTAATCCTCCTAGGGTTTCCAAGCTAAACCAAGTTCGAATTCATTCCAAAAAAATCGAATTAAATCGGCCAAAACAAGTGGGAAAGCCTCAAACTTTCCAAAATGAACAAAATTGGCTCAACCATCCTGATGGCCATCCTAGCCTGGTCGGCTAGCCGTCCTGGGCTGGACGGTTGGCCGTCCTAGCTAGGACGGTCACCTTAGTGATTTTCCCAATTTTTCCCATTTTCAATGGGATTTCGTATTTTGGTCATATTTTGGTCAAATCTCATTCAAATTCGATGGTTCAAGGCTCAAAACGACCGTGTTTTGATCCTTCACATTTTTAGAAAATTTTTGGGTTAAAAATACTTGATCATGGTCAAGGATTTTAGCAAAAAGCTAGCCAATTGACCAGGTTGTGTCAAAATTGGTCAAATGACCATTCCTTGTTTTATAAAATCGATCAATTAGGCTTGAACCACTTCTAAAAACATGGTTTTAATATTAAATTGGTACTTGAAAACATGTTTTGAAAATCTTTCATTTTGGTGAAAATGACCAATTCACGGTCGATTTGAACAAAATCCTAATTCAACTCATTCTTACCCGTGAGATCGATTATGGGCGAATCTATCCCAACCATTCAAAGACTCAATTGACACTTCAAATACACTCCCCACATCCATATAAACCTCATGAGACAATCCGTTTCGAATTCGGAGGTCATTAGTAAATTATACGAGAAAAAGGACGAAAATGCCCTTCAAGTCGCAAAAACCCTAATTACCTATCGAGCTCTCATCAGAATGCCATGAAAATTTACAGGGATGTTCTAAAACACCTCAAAAGTCAAATGCAATACAAATGGGTTGATTCCAATCCAAATGTACACATGAAATAATGAATTGTCATTTTCCTCAGAAAATGGCAATTTAGGTAGTTTGGTCTTTACAGGGCCAATTCCTCACCAAATAATCCACTCTTCGAGTTGATCATTTGTATAAGTATATGATAGAAATAATTGGTAAAAATGGGGTGTCCAAAGAAGCCCCTCATTGGTGTTTCATGGCTTCGCCATGTAATACCAACGAAACAAAATGGCATCCCATTTTTGCCACAACAAAAAGAGGGATGATCAAACCAACTTCTCACTAACATTGGAATCTATTTCCTGAATAAAGTCGGAATGAAAATAATTCTTGGAAGTCACACTTCCAATTATCTTATCCCTGGAGTCAATGACTCTTCTCGGAAAACTCATTTTCCAATTATCCTAAGGGACCGGAGTCCTTCTTGGAAGTTACACTTCCAATTATCTTGGAGTCAACGACTCTTCTTGGAAAACTCATTT
>JAESVK010000135.1:1663477-1707692 GCA_017140935.1 Hamamelis virginiana
CAGTCAGTTTTCTCATAAACTAACCGTTGGATCACTGTGATTTTTGGCAGGCATGACATACATTATAGGAGTATCTAATCCAACGGTCAGTTTTCCAAAATTTCATCACAGGTGGCTCTACTGTTAGATGCTTACTTTAGCTTAAAGTAAGGTGATGCTCATAAGAGAAAACCTCATATATATATATATATATAAGTTTCAATGACACATGGAATAATAATAATGGTAAAGTTCATAATATTAAAAAAAAAAAACATTTAAGGGTCTTATAAAAATGTTGTTTATAGTAGGGGTACAACTCGAAACAGGTAAACTCGAGAACCGGATCGATCCGATCAATTTGGATCTATTATGAACCAATCCAAAATTTTGATATATATATATATATATAATTTTCCTAATCCATTTTAAAATTGAAAGTTCAAACCATTTTTATTTTCCCTCTATCTTTTAAGTCTTAACATAAGGTAGCCTTTTAAATTTATTTTATTTTAACTACAAGTCTACACCTAATCAAATACAAGTCTACATTCCTTTTAGACCCAATAAAAAAACAAGTTTGTTTTTAAAATTTATTTTTTAATCAACGACAATTAAGAAACTAGTTCTATTGTTTTTAACTTTTTATAAGAAAAATAATAGTTACAATACAATTAAAAATTAAAAATTTATATTAATTTTTTTTTTCTCACCCTTTTTTTTTTTTTTCAAATATTTCTACTCTTCTACTGTTTTTGTAAGAAAAAAAATTCAAATAAAGTGTGGGTTTCCTCCAATTTATATTGCGACACCCTATGCTAATATACTTTAGTCTTTTTTTAAATTTCAAACCATTTTTATGGTTGTTGACTTGTTGCCTTGCCTTGGTGGACATTGGAACTTAATAAGTTTTAGAACCTATTTATCTTTTTCTTTCATTTTTAGTTACTTTCTTATATTGCCGGATATTGTAAATTTATGGTTTTGTTTGTTTGTTTGTTTTTTTATCAGACAATTTATTATCTTTTGGATTGGCTTGTGTTAAATAATTAAGCAAGTAGGTTGTTTATTTGAATTATTGGACTAAACTTAACTTTATTTTATTTATTGTTACTTAATCCTTATGTTATTTTGTTCAATTATTTACTTATGTGGAAGCATGGATTTTATACTTTTACTTGTTAGAACAGAGAAAAAATCAAGCCCATAAGTATCTATGATGAGATCAAGATTAGGAAATTTTTTAAAATTTTTTATAAAAATGCAGATTCGCGGCCCAATCTGAACTAGTCCTGGTTCTCGAAATCCTAATCCGAATTAGTACGAATTTGTCCTAATTTACACCATAACCAGTCCGATCCAATCCGAGTTGTACCTCTAGTTTATATTTTATATTGCATGCTCTTTTAAAAAGTGGTTTTCAAAATATCTTCGTAAAACCAGTACATGTTGGGAAAATCCAATGCATCTTCATTTTGAAATTTTATTGATTAAAAATAAAACAACATACTGAAAAAACAAAAAGCTTATTTTAATTTTGGTTTTCATGAGCTTTAGATCTCACGAGGCCATGTGATAATTTGTGGGTAGAATGGAATGGACCACTTGAGTGTTCAATTTTACCCAATGGCCCCCAAAAAAAAATAAATAAATAAAATCTCAACGTTATGCACATGTACCCATGGGGTCATGGGGAACAGAGCGCGCTGTTCCATATTTTACCCAAGGCATATCAATCTATGAGCATTTCCAATAATTATAGTATATATATATGTGTGTCAAGGCTTTAATTCTCGTTACAATATGTTTCGTCTATTCAAGAAAAGTTCTCTACTTCATCTTACTGTAAAATGGCAGGGAAACCATTTATTTATTTATTTATTTATTGGGGTGTATGCGTGCATGGAAAAGGCAATGTCTTGTTAAGAATTAATGAAAAATGTTCATCGATCCACACGATAGATGCGTTGCGAACTTATGGTTTGAAAGTAGTTGCGAGGAATGAGAAAGGCGTGTTGGAGCATAGAAATCGATCAACCACCTTCCTAAATTTTTTCAACGTCGATCCTTTCATCTTAATTAATTTATGACAATATTCAAACTACCTATGTACTTGTACTATATATATATATATATATATATATATATATATATATACACTCTTCTAACAAACACTCTGTGGAATGAAATGGAGCCATCCAAACAAAGGTTAGTCTTATCCATTATCTCACTGCCTTCCTTTTGATATATTAGCTATGCTTGTTCATGACACTCTTCTCTCCCCCACATTTACACTTATATCGATCACCCAAACGACCCACAATCAATTGAATTATTTTTCTTAATTTAATTACGTACGTACGCGTTGAGGAGAAGAAGTAACTTTTTGTGTTGATCGATAATTAATTGGCACAGATATTAAGAATTCAGTTGGGACATTCATGTTCTAAATGATGGGATATATATATATATGCTTAAATCTAATTTACAATGTTATTTAGGTTGAGGGGCAAAGTTGCAGTAATAACAGGAGGAGCAAGAGGAATTGGAGCAGCCACCGCAAAGCTATTTGCACAGAATGGAGCCCATGTGATCATTGCTGATGTACTCGATGAACTGGGAGGCACTCTAGCCGATTCAATAGGAGGTCGCTACATTCACTGTGACGTGGCAAACGAAGTTGACATGGAATCAGCAGTCCAGCTGGCGCTGACCTGGAAAGGCCAACTAGACATCATGTTCAACAATGCAGGGGTTCCAGGGCCTTGTGGGAGCATCACAAACCTGAATATGGAGCAAATGAAGGCATTAGTTGGAGTAAACGTGAATGGGACAGTGCATGGAATCAAGCATGGTGCAAGGGCCATGATAAAAGGCCAAAAAGGAGGCTGCATCCTATGCGCTTCAAGCTCCGCCGCAATCATGGGAGGCCTCGCATCACATGCATACACATTGTCAAAACAGGCAATCCTTGGAATCGCTAAAAGCACCGCCTGTGAATTAGGGGTGCATGGAATCAGGGTGAACTGCATTTCGCCACATGGTGTCCCTTCCGAGATGCTTGTTGGCTCATTTCGGAAAGTTCTGGGGAAAATGGATGTGATGCCTGAAGAAGTGAGTAGAATTGTGGCTGATGGGGGAAGTCTTCTGCGCGGGAAAGGTGCAAGCGTTGATGACATTGCACATGCCGCACTCTTCCTGGCCAGTGGCGATGCTGGCTTTATAACAGCACATAATCTTGTTGTTGATGGGGGTTTTACTTCTGCTTGCGCTAACTTGAGTTTCATCTATGAAGATCATTAATAAAATTAGTTAAGAATTAATTAGAAGGAAGAAAAATAAAAATCTACAGGCTGGGTTCACCAGCTAGGTGGATGTATATATCAATGGTATCTTAAATTACCTACTATATATAATGATCCTGTCTGCATTTGCTGACATCTTAAAAAAAAAAAAAACGGTAAATCTACTCTGGTTTGATTGATGGATCAAATTATAATGTTTTTCTTTCATTAAACTTCACACTGACTGTGATTGCGCGTTTCACTTTCCTCTATATCTTTCTCAAGTTAAGCAACATTATATTTCCTAGTTAGCTGCATTGTTTTTCTTTTTTCTTTCTTTCTTTCTTTCTTTCTTTCTTTCTTTCTTTTCCCATTTTTGTTTGTTCAACCACTAGCAGCAACCATGTGTTTACAAAACCAGAATGATACACATAAAGTCATGAAGTATTAAAGGAAACTTTACAAGTAGGGTAAGTAGCTAGTTGATTTAATCAAAATAAAAAAAGAAAAACTAGTTGAAAGATTATGTCGAGATTCAAAGTACAAATTCCAAGAGAGAGAGTACAATTCCAAGAGAGATGATCCTGTTTGCAGAGCATTATTTGTTTTGTGCGAGTATAAAACTAGCTTCAGACACATTTAGTTCAAATCAATCACATGAGATGTTATACCTGTCGAAATAAAAGCAAGAAGGATGGGATGATGAAGATGGAATTAAGATGCACTCCAAACATCCTTGAAGTATGCATGGCTGAGTGCCGCTTGGGCAGTAATTCTTGTAGTTGGATGCAACGTAAGCATTCTCTGGGAAAAAAATAAAGAGCTATGTATAAAAGTCCAAAGAACATGAAGCTGAAACCTGAACTTAAAAAGTAACAAATAAATATATAAAAATCCCATTTCCCTCATTCAGTATCTAGTGATATGAAGAAGCTTAAGTTAGTGTAAGCCTGTTTTAAATTTTAATTTTTTTCCCTTTCGAGCATCTAGTGATTTTATGAAGCTTAACTTAATATGCACTGGTGACCAGATAGACTCATCACCACAATACATGGTTGCCAAGGCATTAGTTAGAACATGAGCACTAGGCTTTGGCTATCCTAAACAATGGCTTGCAGCCATTAAAAAGATCCAATATTCCTCATGGTGCATCCAATGCCATCTGCAGATTGATACTCTTAAATTCAGTGAAATCTAGACTTACAGAAAGAAGTTCAAATCCAGCTGATTCAAGACCACTGACCCTTTCTGCCAGGCTTTGCTTCTCTTGAGAGGGGAACTACATGGAAAAAGAGCAGCAAAAATGCTATTCAAACAACCCATTTTAATCACCTTCCATTTTCATCCTGACATGTCTCCCATCCCATGTCTATAATGTGTAAGATGTCGGCGTTGCTCCAATCATGGGAAAACATGTCAGGATGCAAACAATTCAAGAATTCTATGACAGGAAGATCCAAAATGGGAAAGCAAGCTCAAAGTCTAACTTACTGAGGAAATGTAGCCACATAATCTAGAAACTCCAGGCCAGGTATCTTCGTCTGGCACGCCCAAGATCCTTCATGCAATAAACTGGCTGTAAATAGGATAGGGCTAGAAAAGGAGGTTAATATGCATGCAGGCAATGGATGTGTGTAAGATATACAGCACCTGCAAATTTCAAACAATACATCGGTGTCGCACACGCCGTGGAACAGAGTCCTGTGGGTCACCATCTCAGCAAATATACAACCCACCGCCCATGCATCAACCGGGGTAGAATATTTGGTGGAACCAAGGAGTAGTTCAGGTGCCCTGTAAGCCACAGTTGCCACCTGGGGAGAACAGCAGAAGTTATCATAATAGTAGAACTAGAAAGCAATTGTCATTGGAATAATCAGAACAAAAAAATATGAAGTGGGTTTTGGAAGTCTTGATCATACACATTCTAATGTGACTTTTGAATTGAAACCAAAACAGGGTTTCATAAAAGATGTTTATTTTGGGTTTCTGTCGACTAAAAGGAAAAAAAAATAATTACCACCAAGACCACCTTTCTATATGCTCCTTTCTACGTTAAATGATGTGACAAACATGATCATCTTTCCTCGTAAATCCCAGGGTTTATTAAAAACCCTTTAAGCTGAACTTGTCACCGATTTTCTTGTATCCAAACAAACTACATTAAGAAAATGACATTTTATATTATATAATTTACAAGGACTTATTTCATTATTATAATGCATTAAGAAATCCCAATAGCAAGCTAATACTCATTTATTGAAACCATGCTGTATAAAAAAAGAATAAGTTTGGAAGAATAGAAGTGGACCACAAATAGAAAAAGGTGAATGTCAATACCTTGTCAGTATGTGACCTGAGAGGAACTCCAATGGCCCTGGCCAACCCAAAATCTGCAAGCTTCACTGTGTTCCTTTTCCGATCTATGAGCAAATTCTGAGGTTTCAGATCCCGGTGAAGAATCTTATGAGTATGACAATATGCAACACCAGAAAGAATCTGATGCAGAAAGCGCTGCAAAGAGATGAAGTAAAAAGTAGAAAATCATGATGTTAATTGTTATAACTATAAGCCAGTGTCATCACTTTTATAATCAAAATCCAAAATCTGAGTAAAATTTAAGGAGCATTTGGATGTCTCATGTTAATTGTATTTCCTATCTTTTATAGAGCCCGTTTATGTCTTTCTGTGTGTATGCACTCGTGTTTGTTTTAATTACATGCTGTAAACAGATCAGGTTAGAATTCAGAACATTTCCTATTGTGTTTGTTTTTTCCTCAATACCACATTTCGGTGATATGGTGATGAGTCCATTTTATGAGTCCAACATTCAAAAACATTGTAAAACAAAATTGCACATTTCAAATGGTTAGATCTGAATTCTACAATGAAGCCCCTAGTAAAATTTGTTCATGAGTCAATTATCATCTATATTGGCTAGATGCTCTTGATTTTTCTGTTCTACGAACAAATTAATCCAGTTATGAACAAACAAAAGTGCCGATGGTTTATTCTGTTACTTTTTATGAGATGAATCATAGACAAGACACGTCATTCAAATCCTTTTCTCTTTTCTCTCAATCTTGCATTTATCCACATCCTGTATTTTGCTTCAGAGTATAATTCAATAATGAACAGACGCTTCAGAAAGAAAAGGAAAGCATTACTGAGACAACTCCTAGATTTTGGATGTGTATCCAACCCCTTATGCTAACATGGTGCAATTATTAAAAAATAAGAATAATAAGGAACAAGCTACCAATACACTCACCTACAATTTATCCATAAAAAGCAAAGAAACATTTGGATAAGAATACATTTAATGTGACAACTTATACCCAAAGCTGTCTAATATAACAACAATTATTTAATAAAGACTACATAACACACAAAATGGTAACTATAGCTCACTTACTTTTATCACACATGGATCCTTCATAATCCGTGGAAAATAATGAATGAAGTTTTTCAAGTCAAGATCCAGATACTCAAAAACAAGATCCACACCATTCCCATTGTTCAGCACATCAAGAAGCCTGGTACCCAAAATTTTCTTAAAATTCATAGAATGAAAAAGATAAAAATGTCACAAGTGAATGAGCCCCCTAACAAGGTTAACATCTAAATACAGCAGCAATACAAATTTATTAGCCAAAACTTATTTTTACACACAGCCATTACATTCCTAACAGATGTATTCAACAAACAAAAACCTCTATGCTGATTAAAGTGCACAACACCCACAAGCCATCAAGTTATTCAAGCATTCATTCATCCCTTTAAAAATTACAGGAAAACCTAGAAAGAGGTTCCTCCTAAATATACCCATTTTGGTATAATATTAAGGGTATGCAAGTCAACAACGCGTAACCACATGCCAGCAGAGTCAGTACTTCAGTGGAAGCAGGCAAATATATATATATATATATAGGACATTCAAATGGTCAATTGTTATATTAAGAGATGCCATTTGGTGGCATTTGGAACATATTGGTGCCACTGTCTACATCCATCCAAGCCTATTCCCGTTAACCCCACAGGAAAGCAAGTGCCCCTAAGTGTATGCTCACCATTAGGCTTGAGCACTTTCCACTGGTCATACCTTGTAAATACTGCAGCATTATATGAACAGTGATAAAACCTATTACGTTTTTAGCACAAGTATCTATCAAGGTTTCAAGGTAGGATTCTATTGTCAAGAAAACATTAAAAAGAAAAAAAAAAAGGACATGGGGATTGAATCATCACTCTACTCAGTTTCATTTTTCAGTCTCTTCCTTTCTTATTAATATCTACAACATCAACAAAAATTACAAATGGGAAGTGAGTGAGAAATGTCACCTGACAATGTTGCCATGCTCCAACTCCTTCAGAAGAGAGACTTCTCTTATTACTGAGCTTGGAACCCCCTCATATTCATCATCGAAGCAAATTTTCTTTACAGCTACAATCTCACCGGTTACAAGATTGTGACACTTGTAAACCACACCAAAGGATCCTTCTCCAATCCTCTCAAGTCTCTCATACTGCAAATCCACTAGCATGACTAACCAGTATGGGCAGATAAAAGTGGAGCATGGTAAAGCTACATAATACAAAGCTAGATCCTTTACCTTATGATCCATTTGATTGTCAAGCTGCACACCGGCAAAGATATCTATAGATTTTGATTCAAAAATATGAGAAAGAAAATGTTTCAGAAAAATGCACCCAATTAACAAGGAACTGATCATCAAAATAGGAAATTTGAAAAAAGTACCAAATAGGGGTGAACCAAAAAGAAAATCAGTAACCAGCAAACCAATCAATAAGAACCAAAAAGAGAAAGGCAGATAAAAAAAAAAAAAAAGAAACAACTCAGGAAAATGGAAAATGGATTCAGAAATAGCAGAATGAGACAACTTAAAAAATATTTGCTCTCAAACACCGAAAAGCCATAAGAATTAGTCACTACTTATCCCTATATAAATGTATGTGTACCAGTCAATAATGAAACAGAGAGTCTAATAAATAAGTTCCAATTTCTCGTCCTTCTTTATCTTCTAATAAAAACTTTACTCAAACATGGAAAATTCTTAATTTAAATCTTCCTTTAAAATTATTCTCTGTCTGGAGTGCTGGATGCCATTTTCAACCAAGTTTTGGATCAGATTGTTCGTAAAACCATTGCCTGAATACTTTTAGCCACATCATATTGCATAAAGAAAACAAATCCAACAAACAGACTGATTTCTAATGATGTGACAACTCCTTTTGGGCACCTATATTCAAATAGTTCAAATAACATAGAACTATTATAAAACATATATTATGAGCCATTGTTCGTACTGTTCATTAATTACCTTCAGTTCCAGTCAACAATAACTACGGCTATGAAATGGAAGGAGAAAGTTATGATTCAAATAAAGTATGGTCCAATCAAAGCCCATGTACAACACAAAGTCTAATGGCTTTCATAGTTCAACTTCCAACCCCTACTAATCTACTCTACTACTGCTGCTTGCATTTAGAAGGTACTCAAAACCATTAAAACAACACACATCTGGAGAAAGTCACCAATAAGAAATAACACCGAGAAAAAATGATGCTCCGTTTCCTTTCAAACAAATCAATGATTAAACTTCAACTACTTAAGCTCTTTCTCAGGGCTCACTAATTGCTAGAACATAACCCTGCATTTTGTAGGAATACTTCATAATCTGATTGCATAGTTTATACCATGTATGCTTGTTGAGTATTGCTTTCAACTTGGTGAATCTGCAAATTAATTGACCTACCCTGGACCCATGAACTTGGGGTCCTATAAAATACAGTCATTGACAAATCAAGTACAAGAATCCATCTACAGTAATCAAGAAGATAACTTCATCTGTATAATAATGAAAACCACCTGTGTTTGTTTACATCTAAATCGACACATCAATTTACAAATCCGTCTGTGCATAGAAATGACGAACGTTTCCTCATTTTTTTAAAACCAGAGACAAAGCACCAAAGAAGACATAACAGAACAAGCTCATAATACAAGATTCTTGAAAGAGTTTATGTCATAAGAAATATTGGAAAAAATCGTTCGTAAGCACTACTGATTTACCATTTGAAAAGGAAAAAAAGATCCGAAAACACATTTTCATATTGAAATTTCTCGAAGTTCATAAGTAGTAATCATTTAAAGTAAGAATCAGTTAAAAAAAAAAAAGGACAATAGGAAAGAAATTATAACCTAATTTAAACTCAGAATCACTGATTATCAATAGCGCAGTCTTTCAACTTTACTCTAAAGCAATTTAGAGAAAAAAAAAAAAAAAATTTATATATATATATATATATATATATATTCATGCTTGTACATGTGTTTACGTGCAATCAGGAAATCGAAAATCATTCTTAGAGAGTTAGAGAGAGAGAGAGAGAATTTACTTGAATAGACTACGGCCCGCAGACAGTACCAATTCGAAGATTTCTTACTCTTTCTAATTGCAAAGAGAGAATGTTATGCGAAAACCACCTGTGTGCGAGCGCGCGCGCGTATATATATGAAGGAGAGTGAAGGAGAGAGAGGGGAGAAGAATATAATTCTGTTATGCGAAACGGAATTTGGCGCCAAAACGAATAGTGTGTGACCGTGTGGTGTCACCACGAAGATGGTTGACGTTGATATGTGATAGTATATATAGTCATCATCTAGTAAGCATATGCTCTCTTCCGCGGAATTTAGCATGAAGGGTGCATATTTTAAAAAAACGATAGTTGGATTAGATATCCTTCTTATGAATGTGAGGTCTGCTAAAAATCACAGTACGTGATCCGATGTAGGCATCTCAAGATACAGACTGTAAAAAATTATGACTGCTAAAAATTATCAGTTTTTCTGAGTAACATATCTGATTTTTTCTGAGTAACATATCTGATAAACCGACCATTGGATTACTGTGATTTCTGGCATGCCAGACATACATGTGCATGATATCTAATCCTACAATCAGTTTTAATTTCAAAATATGCATCCCACAATTTCTATGAGCTTGATACTGACTTCAAGAAGTCAACATGTAATAATAGGATCATTTCAATTTTATATATATATATATATATATATATATATATATATATCTCGCCATTCTCCTTAACACTCCATGTGATGTCGAATGTACATGCCCCAAGCTCTGCACTACTTTAAATATGGGTAAACTAGCATCAACCCTAGACTATGCTCGGATGTAAAATTGATAGTGGAACATAAAAAAACTAATCAAAAAATAAAATATTTAATAAATAATTTGATCAATTTTAATTTTTTTATTATTTAATAAAATATATTTTAAACCTCGAGCAATGCCTGGGTGTGAAAATACTAGTGAAACATTAAGGAACTTATTGAAAAATATAAATATTTAGCAAAAATTTTGATCAATTTTAATTAATATAAATATTTAGCAAAATTTTTGATCTATTTAAATTTTAACATTATTGAAAAAAAATACTTTTTCTAATGTTGTCCAATTTTATACAAAAATAATAATAATAATGCAATTTTTTTTTTTCTCAAAACTAACTGTAAACTATTGTTATTCTAAAAATTAAATAATATTAATAGAACCTTTTTTGCTAGTATTTGGACCAACCAAGCGCAGAAATATGTGAAAGAGAACTTTATTATTTTTTAAATAGACATCTAAAATTAGTGTAAGAAGAGATAGAAATTGGATAAAGAAAAACATTTGGAGTGCATGCGTTGTTTAAAAAGGGGTAAATTGGTGTCAGGTCCTATATTACCCATGTTTCCACCTAAAAGTCCCATGAGACTATATCTTTTGCCATAAGTCCTTTGTACATCAAACAAACAAATATGTTAGAGGTATGCCCTAAAACCAATCCTAAAGGGTATGTCTATTTCATATTATATTTATTAGAAGGTATTACTTGTCGTATATATATTAAATTATATACATGATAATGTCCATGAATAAATGATAAGAGAAATATATATCTCAGGTAAATGAGATAAGGAGACTTATATTTCTCATACACATTTATTATAAAAGGAGTTCCTACTCATATGTTTATTAAAGAGGACATTTTATAAACCATAAAGAGTAGCACAGATTTAAACCAACTCAATTGGGAGGATAGGTGGTATTTCCTATCAGTGTATTGACACTTACGTTAATCTGTGGGTGCATGTTAGAGAACATGTACAATGAACTTGATCTGCTAGAATATTCCTATGGATATTAAGTCAAAGGAATATTCTTATGTTACGTCCATTTGTTTGGTAGTCCTTAGACCTGAGACACCATAGCTATCTTGTACTTTAGTTATTAGGGTTTGATAGTATCTTGTACAGCCTTAACCCTAAGGATGTAATCGATACTCAATGGCTCTAATAAGTTATGCATGGAGATGGATGAGTGGTCAATAAGGAATCATCACTCTTATTAATATGAGAGAGAATGTCAGGGTCAATTCTCAAAAATAACTCTCGATATGAATCTCTGGCCAGAGTGATAGGTGAACTATGAAAGTGTTTCATAGGGTTCATCTTATTGAGATTATATTTTGGAGAACACATGACAAGAGGTTAAGATAAGGGTTTTTGACTTATATTCATACCCTGATTATCTTAACTGTGACATTAGAGGATGAAGGAATAAGTAACAAGAAGGGTTCACATAGTTCTACTATTCACCGAAACCTATGGCACATCATGACACATTGCTAGACGTCACTCATGACCAGTGAAAGCCTATTGGTAAAGTGTTATCAATGAGGGCATAATTGGAATCGTTCCAATTGAACCTTAAAATAGAAAGTTTCTATTTTAGGAGACATAGAGATGTCCCCATCCACTGCTAAGTTGGGGTGAACCCAAAGGGTCACACACAATAGGGCATAAGAGAGTCTTTTGAATTAAAGAGATGAGTATATTCCTATTTATTGTTAATTTGGTTCTTATTATTAATGGTTAATAAGGGAGGGACAAAATAGCAAATAAATGGAATTTTTCCTATATAAGGAGGTGTAAAGTCAAGCTAGCACTAAGTAACCTACCCTACACATTAGAATAAGACACAAAAGGAAGAGAGAACCCTAAGGCCGTGAGCTCCCTCTCCTCTCTCCAAACCGTTCTCTCATCTTCTCCCTCTCTAGCTTGCCTCTTGCTCAAGTGTTGAGGAGTTGCAAGGATTAAAAGGGTGTTGTGCTCGTGTGGATACCGTTGGAGGCTTCATCCGTTTGAAGCTCGAGTTCGACAATCGCAAAATCAAAAGGCAACCAAGTAAGTATAATTTATGTTTGATAGATATATGTTCTTGTTTGATAAACTTATGACCCCATGCTTGTTCGAATCCCTACTGGATTTCGATGATAGGTTTATACTCTTGTAAAAAAAATTTGTTGCAAGTCTTCCGCTGTGAACCCATCCCATTCGAATATCCTTTCAGTGGTATCAAAGCCAAATCAAGCATGGTCATGAGTTTGATGATGACATAAATGGATATAATGAATTAAAATCAAAGTTTCAAGGGTTTTAGAAACCCATATTGAATTCGGTAATGGGGTTCTTTGTGAACCTTGTTTTGTTTTTGTTTTAATGGCTTTTAGGGTTTATTTAAAACCCTATGATGGTTTCAGCAATGGAGGGGCTGCCTTTATAGGTTTCGGACATATGGGGTTTTACCCATTTGGTATTTAGAGTTAAGGGTTTGATGAAAACCTTATATTTTTATTTGGTTTTCTCTCTCTCTCTCTCTAGAATTTCGGACCTAGTGGGGGTTAACCCCTTGTTGTTTTGATGATTGGGGTTTGTTCCCCATCATGCATAGAAGCTTTGATGATCATCAAAAACTCCATAGGAGGTTCGACCCCCTCTCTCTCTTTTCACGGCCACTTAGGGTTCTTGAACCCTATTTAGTTCTTTGGTTGGTTTGATTTATGATTTGGGTTTTAGAAACCATATAATCATCATCCATGGTTGAATCTTTAAGTTTAAGAAACCCTAGGATTAAATGGATGAAGTTCTTGATTTTAGAAATAAAGAACAAAAACTTGTTTTTTAGAAAATAGCTTTAACGGCAACTTAGGGTTTTAGGAAACCCTAATAGGATTCACGGCTATGATGGGATTGCCCTCTCTTGAATACGGCTACTAGGGTTTTGTGATTGCTCGCAATCATGGACCTTAATTGGATAATATTTACCCCTAATTATGTTTTAATAGATAGGTAATTGATTGGTTTTAAGTTGAATAACTCACTGATGGTGTTTTCGGTTCCATTGTAGGTTTTTGGCCTCGTGAAGCCCTTTTTCGTGTGCTTTTCTATGAAGCCTAAACTGAGAGAGAGGATATAGATGAGCTGAGGAAGCATCAAATATTGTTCGAGCTGAAACAATGAAGAAAATGAAACATCTATCGATAGAGGAACTTAACTATTGATAAATGTGGCTTTTGACTTGAAAATTTTGGACTTTATTCAAGACCTGTCGATAGGTAGTAATCCGCTATCGATAGTAGTTGGCTTCTGGCCTTCAATTTCCGGAATAAAAAACACCACCTATCGATAGGTGGTTTGTGTGCTATCGATAGGTGACAGACTCTGTTTCAAGGCGATTTGTAATAATCGAGATCTCTATCGATAGGTACTCAACCGCTATCGATAGAGAACTCGAAATTCCGACTTTTCAGTGACATTTCTCTGTAATTGCCATGTGTTTGAGGGGCATAAGGGTCTTTTCCCTCTCTAGGGTTTATGGGGGCTATAAATAGAAAGTTATAGAGAGAGAGGGGAGAGATTCCCCTTTTAGTAACTTTCTATTTTAGGTAGTTTAGGGTTTTGCACAACTTTCTAGGCAATTTTCTCGGGAACCAAACACTTCTAACCTTCTCTAAAAGACCTACAACCGAACTATGCGGCAGAGGAGCATTCAAGGATCACTGATCTATCGCAGATCTATCGCATGGCCGGCTAGGTTTCTTGGCGGTGGGGCTTGGAGAAGGATTTAGGTGAAGTTTTGCTTCCATTTTGTAAATAGTGTTATTAAGTGATGGGATAGATTTGTATTCGCAAACTTTAGTGCATGAATTCGAATTTATCTTTAATTGTATTGGTTTTCTGTGATTGCTTTTACAATTGAATACAAATGGTAATCTTGATAATGGACGATTGAGTAAATGAGGATTTAATCGCTAGCATAGGATATGCATTCTCGAATGAGTATTGATAGTCTATGGCTTTTGATTAATCATTAGGTATTCAATCATTCATACTTTTCTAGGTTAACCTAATCTTGTAGTTTAGGTTTTCCATTATCCCACATTATAATAGCATTTCCTTTTACAATCGGTGCATACTTACCCTAAATCCGATCCAACCCCGTTGCCATTCTCCATATTTGATTTTATTTACTTTTATTTCGTTTAGTTAGGCTCGCTAACAATTAAGGGAATCAATCAATCAATCAAATCAATTTTTAAATCCAAATCTCATTAGATTAGAACCTTTTAAGCTACTTATTTAAATCAACCATCGTTCTCTGTGGACGACCCGCACTCCCCTTTGTTACTACGAATTGAGGTTAATCATCTTTGGGATGCGGTCATATAAATATCAATTTTAACGCGTGGTGAGGAATTAACCTCCCTTGCCGTAGCGCGGTCAACAAACCCTAGAAAATATTTGCATGGTTCTTGATTCCTTTTAAAAGTTGTTTTAATTGATTCTTGATGCATGCAATTGCTTAATTTAAATTTGTTTAAATTTGTATATTGATGAAGTTTGCTAAAGTGTTAACTTTGATCATTTAGGGTTCTTACAAAACCCTAATTAAATGATGCATGGTGGCTGGTTTTAGGTTTAGGAAAGCCTAAACCATAATGGGAAAGTTTCTTGATTTGAATTAGGAAACCCTAATTTCCTATTTTGAAATTGTTTAATTTAGGAAAGTTTCTTGTTTGATTTGATTCTTTCTTATTTTGAATGATTTTGATTTAGGAAATATGGCAACATGTTTAGTGTTTATGGAAACCCTAAAAAGATAGGATTAGGTAAGGTTGAAAAACCCTAACCTTAACCCTAAACTCTAACTCTCTCTCTTTCTCTCTCCCCCACTATACCATTCGGCCATTGGGGTTTGGAACCCTAATTGGCTTTGTTTTTATTTTTATTTCATGCCTTAATGTTCTTCATATGTTTTATAAATAGTTTATAAAGTTTTCAAAATTAATTTTGTTAGCCCTGTGGCTTCAATCCAACTTTGTTGTATGATTTTGATGATAACAAACATTGTGTTATATTTATTCATTTGTGCATATAAATGCTTTGTTATTCACTAATGCTTAATTGTCAAACTTTGTAGAGTGATTATTTGGCTAACCTTGTTAGTTGATTGACATTATCCTATAGTTCTTGCATATCCATTTTAGTATATGTAACAAGATTCAAGTTGTTAATGAAAAAGGCTCAAGCCATCATGAAGATAAGGCTCATGCACTATAATGAACCTTATGTGGATATGTATTTGTCGTATATTCACTAAGGACCATAAAGAGATCCATTGCATTGATGCAATCCAATTGAAGCCAAGCTCAAGCCTAGCACAAGCCAATCACAAGACTTGAAGAACCTTTGTGAAGACTTTAAGTGCTTTCTTGTGTGAGTGTTTAGGATGAACTCTCTTAGCTCAATTGACTATGACTTAAAGACCATAAGTTTTAACTTGGAAAATCACATTTTGGTCACAAAATTGATTCAAACTCATAATGGGCTTTATGGACTCAAACGACAAAATGTTTTACTCTTATTGCCTTGATATATTTGTCCTTAGAAAACATTTTGAACTTAGCCAAAATTGTTTTAAACTCTTAGTTGGCTATTTGGATTCAAAGACAAAAATGTTTTATACTTATTGTTTTTGCTTAAACATCTTTGGAAAACATTTTATACTTGCCCAAAAATGTTTTGGAACACTTAGTTAACTTGCTCAAGTGTTATTAGTTGATTTGGACTTGAGAAATCTCAATTATTAGCTTTGCAACATTTCTAGTCGACTAATCTAGCTAGTCGACTAAGAATGAAGACAGTAGCTGGTATCAAGAAAATTCACTCCTAGTCCACTAATACCCTTGTCCTAGTGGACTAACAGTCTCCTAGTCGACTAATACCTTTGTCCTAGTGGACTAAGAGAAGGGCAGTAGCCTGTTTTGGGAAAATAAGCTCCTAGTCGACTAACACACCTTTCCTAGTCGACTAACCGTGCCCGGAAACTTTTTCAAAGGTATCTTAAACCTTCTAGTCGACTAAACACTTGTGCCTAGTCGACTAAGAAACCTGACTGCTCAATAACGGATAGTTTTTAACACTCCAAACGGCTCTATTTTTGCCCCAGTTGACCATACTCTTTGTTAGGCTTATAAATACTCATTCCATGAGTCTTGAATCAACTAATGATCATATACAAACAAAAACCAATCTAGTATTCATTAATCTTGTATGATTTAATCACTTTGATTCTTCATTCTCTCTTGAAGCCAAATTAGTTCAAATCTTTGAGAGATTAGTGAGATCTTTATTGTTTGTGCATCATCTACTCTTTGAGGAATCTTCTCTATTGTACTCTTTCTCAATCTTCATTTGAAATCTTGTGAGAGCTAAGGGTTTTGTAAAAATCTTGTAAGTGAGAATCTACCACATTTGAAAGTAGATTGTGGGTGAGTGTCTTCCACCTTTGAAAGAAGACAACTTGTAAAGGTTTCTCCACCTTGAATGAGTGATCCATAGTGGATTGTGGAATCCTCAAGACGGAGCTCTTAAGGCGTGAATGTAGACAAAGATCGAACCACGTTAAAATCCTTGTGTTTGAATCTCTCTAACTCTATCTCTTGCATTTTAATTCATATACTTGCTATATTAATTGTTGTTCAATTCATATACTTGTTATATTAATTGTTGTATTGTGATTCAAACCTTTACTTCCTCTGAATTTAATTGAACCATAATTTTATTTGGTAATCATATTTTAAAGTTTGCAAAACCTCTATCCACCCCCCCTCTAGAGGTATATATTTGGGTCAAAAAATTTTATTGCTTTTGGAACTTTAAAATGAAGCACAAGTAGGTTTATGAAATTTTGTTTTATAAAAATCCCTTTTAGTGTTCTTGAGAGATTGTGCAATTCATGTGATGAATTAATGTTTTTAATTTGTTTAAAACATTTAGGGATGTTGCTTAACAGTATATAAACATGTTAAAAGTGTTTTGGCATGATTATGTATTGCTTGGATTAATTTTAAAATCGTTTTAAAAATTAAAACTGGGTTACTGTTTTTCTGGGCAGCAACTATGTAGCTTTTGTAAAATCTATGAAAAATAATTTCTGAGGTTTTCAAAGCATGCCACCTATTGACTTCATTAATATAAGGTCCTAACAAAGTTTAGGAAGAGTTCCCATGACTTATTATGACCTAGGTTAGCCACACTAAGATTTTTTATGATTAAGAGTCAAATCTGGAAATTCTGACTCTCTATCACAAAAAGTCTTAAAATGATACCAAAAGTTGAGAACAAGTGTTGAGACCCTGCCATTGGAAAGATGACAGAAAAACCTAGTGAATTGAAGTGTTTACATGACTTAGTTCATTTTAGGTTAGGCCATATAAAGCCATTTGTGAGCAAATTCCAAAATCTGCCAAGGTTTGGAGTTAGCATTACAAAATGCTTTAAAGTACGTGATACCAAACATTGGAATCACGAAACGAGACTTATGCCATTTGAAAGAGGACTGAAAATCCTTGTGAAATAAAGTATTGTCACATTTAAAATGTTAGTTTTAATATAGGAAAGTTTAGTCTCAAAATAGTAGCTGAATTCCAGTTTTTGTTGAAAAACAGTAATAGTCTCTTTCATAGAATTTTTTATTTTGAGTTATTATTTAATTCCATCATTATAGGTTAATGTTGATTAATTTATTAGGCATATTAAAGTGTTAAATGCATGATAGGATTTGTGAGAATAATTTCTCAAATTAAATTCTATATATTTAAAACCCTATTTGTTTAAATTAGGGGTTTTACTTATTAGAAAGAAAATAATATAGTCATATGTGATATGATAGGATTCTTTTTAAATGAGATTTTGAAAGAACTTTATTATTGTTATGAGATAATAATAATAATAATTTTATTATTGTTATGGGATAATAATAATATGACTTTAATTAATTATATACCATTGTCGTCATTGCCTTTCTTTTATTGTTGCTTTTTATTTATGCATTGTGCTGTGTAAATGAGAATGAATGGTTATGGACTTAAGACCAATTAAATGAGATGTGATTGGCCGCATTATGTAACACCCCAACTTAACATCCGTACTGACCCTTCCGGATAGGTCGACACATGTCAAACTGAAGGTACAACCTGTCCTGCTCATCCGTATTTCCCCACGAGATACAAGAAATTTATATAACAAGATGATATGTCAATGTCCAAGTAATATGTCCCAAATCGCCATATATACATATATTCAATAAATCAAATAATATTGCCAACAACCCTGGCAAATAAGTAAGTCACCTATAATACTTATCAAAATTTCTCAATACAAATTATACTTTTAATATAATGATACAAGGACACATATGCAACGACAATCTTAATGCTGACTGTCAATCCTTCACAAAGGATTGAGCTGAACCAAGTATGTAAACCCCCAGGTCCACCTACAATCTGCTGCAAACAAAGCAAGAGTGAGCCTCGAATTGCTCAGTAGAAATAATACTATCTCTATTAGGTAATTAACAACACAGTGATATGTGATAAATTTTATATAAAACATTTATCTTTAAGGTTCAATGAATTTATAAAAACAATTTGAATATAAAGTTTAAAGTAGGGTAGGTTTCTGGAGAAAAACCGTAATCTCTGATAACATAAAGAAACAAGGTATTTATCTTACCTATAGAATGAACCAAACCACAATACGAAGACTAGATCCCAGTACCTTCGTCCTCCATATCATAATATAGTTTCAAGAAACAAAACTCAAATGATATAGTCCGATCCATATACGTAAATTCATACACACATATATATACATATATTTATTCTCATTGGCATGGGAGTTTTCTCTATACTAGTGCCATATCACATACCTATATTGGAAGAGGAGTAGTTTTCTCCAGACTCTTCCCATTACCAGAACCATTCCATATACCCATATTCATGGAAGAGGATTTTTCTCCAGACTCTTCCCATTCATCACAATAATAATTGATAGAGGAGTTTTCTCCAGACTCTATCATCAACCATATTCGATCACCATATCATAAACGTAAATAATTTTTAACATAATCATTACCTCGTAATGCGTAACCAAGATACCTCATATAGAGGTTAAAGAGTAGCTTATCTGAACCACGACCGTGCATCGTAACCAAAAGTATTGATATCCAGAACCACACTTCAATCGCCATACAAATATATCCTCCAACAACATCGTTTTGTAAGAACATATATCATTTAAATACAAATATGAGTAATCGTTTCGTATACCATCATAATTTTTTTTAAAATAGTTCACATAATTCTTAAATCAATGATAAAACCATTGCATCATTATCAATAGTAAAAGAGTACTTATTCCTACCTCAATACTTTAGTGTTTCCAACCCTTTGCAGCTCCACGAGCCTCCCAAATGCAAATGCGAAATGCACCCCAATGCAAGTGGTTCTCCGAAGAACCTTTCAAACTGAAAAACAATACATAATGCAAGCAAAGAATCACAAGAAAGAACAAAATATTTCATAACTTCAAAACTAAAACGACTCGCTTCTCAAAACTACTCACACGCGACCCTAAAGACTCAAAGCCCCAAAATAGCAAACCAAAGACCTCAAAACATCCAAGATATATTCCCAAGAATGATTTGATGCTACACGACGAATTTCGTGGCCAAATGCCAAAAGGTTTGAAAGATATAAGCCAAAGAAGATAAAGTGCACACACAAGGGCAAATATGGTATTTTACAAATTATTTCTCTTTACAAAAGGAATTTGACTCCAAAACCAAAACATTTAGAAACTAGGTCTCACAAGCTTTCCGAGCATATAAAGATCGCGCAAAACGGACATCAGATGAAGAAACTAGAGCCGAAAGAAGAAAAGAGAACCCAACCTCACAAAAAGACCAAACCAGAGTGACTTAGTCGACTAAACACTTGATTAGTCAACTAGGTCCTCGATTAGTCGACTAGTCACTCAATCTTAGTTGACTAAACACATGGCAAAACCTACCCGAGCCAAATGCAGATGAACTAGTCGACTAATCACCTTGTCAAGTCGACTAGCTCACTGCAGAAACGCCATTAACGACATTTTAAGCTTCTCAAAACTTTACAATACATAATCACAAACCACTAAACACACAAATACATCAAATTAAACCCCAACCAAGCTTAATCTACTTTAAAACCCAAAAATGAACAACCAACAACCAAGATCCACCAAGATTCAAACTTAAAAACCCATTAAACCCATAAACCTTACATCTAAGCTACCAAAACTCCAATACTTCACAAATCCACCATCACAAACACAAATCCAACCCTAAACACCCTCTAATCATCAATACACATTCAAAAACCCAATAACAAACTTACAAACCCCTCAAATCCGAAAATACACAAAATAAATTAAGAAAACCCAAACTAAAACTTGAAATGAAACTTACCTTCATACCATAGGTTGAACTCCGGCGAGAATCCGACGATGATCCTCCCTTCTACTTCTCTCTCTCTCTCGGTTCCTCCTTCTCCCTCACAGTTGGAATGTGAAGAAAGAAAAAGGTGGGGTTTTGTTTATATAGGGAGTGGCAAAACTGTAAATATTGAAAAGTTTCTTCCTTTTTTTTATAATTAAAATATATAAATAAGGGTTTTAAAAAATCCGGGTTATCACACATTAGATGTGTATGGTTTATTTTGGGTTGTATTTAAAGTAATTTAAATTTAGTGATGTAATTAATTTGGGGCTTGCATGCCTCTTTCCCTCTCTATTCCTATGTATCCCCTATTTCCTTAATCCCCTTCTATCTTTTATTTTAAATGTAATATTTGATTCAAGAAGGCGAGTAGTGGACCCAAGGTGCATGATGGAGTCTTGTACGAGACGAAAAGCGAGGACTGGAAAAGGACTTGGATATGACTTCAAGAACTTGAGAAGACTTGGTTGTCGCTATGTATTAGTTACATAGAGTTTTAATTACGATCATCTAACCTTCACTATAGAGCTAGGGTTCATCTTTTTGGCTTAAAGCTTTAACCCACCTTAAAAGTCCACAATCAATCCCAGGCCCAATAATATATGTGATGTATGCTAGGTTAGGGCTTTGACCTAATTTATTATATATTCAAGATGAATCCACCACAGCCTCTAGTAAGACAGTGGGAGGATAATCGAGAACTAATAATAAAGTTTGGTCTAAATTTTTATATGTATGTTAGATATATATATGTGATGCATGTGATGTATGTTTAATGTTAAAAATGAGATCTTTTACAAAACCTTTCATTTTCAAAATTAAGTTGTAAGGAATAGGTATGAGCCTTATCCTAGCCTCCCATCATTATAAGATAAGAAAATGGTGCATCCCAAGAACCTATTAGGTGAGGAATGTAACATTCAATTGACCATACTTATGTGAATGGTGGGTATGATTTAACTAAAATGTACTATCCAAGAACCTATTATGTGAGGATACTACAGTTTAGAGGCTAAAGGATGATTGGAATTTGCTTTGAGAAGCATTAGGATAAAGAGTTATCCACTGATCAAAATTAGTATCCAAGAACCTATTATGTGAGGACTACTAATCCTTGATGGGAACCCAATCCCTGCTAAGGAAATTCAATGCTGAAATTCCAGAATCTCATTAATAAAGGGTATATGAGATTTGAATAAAATAGTGGAAGGTAACATAAAAACTTAGAAACCAAAAGGTATTTATGTTTAAATAATACGAAATTCACATTTATTCATTTTTGTTGTAGATAGCTCCACTAAACTCATTATCTAGAATACTTGATGACAACCGATTGACTAGTCCGAATTTCAATGACTGGGTTAGGAACCTGAAAATAGTTTTAGCCGCTGATAAGATTGACTATGTCATCAAATCTCCGCGCCCCAATGCTTTGCCTGAGGGGGCATCTGAAGAGGAGCGAGACACTTAAAACAAGTGACTCGAGGATGATGTGCAAGTCAGATGCTACATGATGGCATCAATGACCAATGAGCTGCAAAGACAACATGAGGTCATTGACAGTGCATATGCGATCCTCAAGAATCTTAAGGAGTTGTATGAATCATAAAGTAGGATTGTAAGGTACAATACTATTGGTGAACTTTTCTCCTGCAAGATTGTGGAAATGACATCAATAAATGAGCACTGCCTCAAGATGATCCGGAACATCCACGCTCTCCATGATCTAGGTGTCGAGATCACTTCAGAAATGAGCACAGATATCCTACTACATTCACTACCTTCAACCTTCAAACAATTCATCATGAATTTTCACATGTCTGATGTGAATGATAAAGTTACTTTAACTGATTTGATGAATATGTTGATTACTGCTGAAGAAACCTTGAAAAAGGATTCCAAATGAAATGTTTTAGCTATTGATGGGGCCTCGACTTCTAAACCCAAGCCTAAGGGCAAAGGTAAAAAGAATAAAAATTCTAATCTTAAGCCGAAAGGAGGAGTTAAGAAGAATGATACAAAAGGAAAGTGTTTCCACTGCGGCAAGACTGGTCACTGGAAAAGAAATTGCAAGGAGTACCTAGCCTCTTTGAAGACTGAGTTTTCTGATGGTACGTTCCAATTATTATTCATTTGCTAATTGCGAATTAGTATTTTGCTTATGGTATGAGATACCTAACTATGTTTGTTCTTATACAATACGATTATATGTAGGAGACAAAGGGAAGCAAAAGGTCGAGTAGATATTCGGCTTGCTATGTTTGGAAAGGATCAAGAGTTGTTGCCTTCGACACTATAGCTTGATTCTTGACTATTTTATTTAGTTATTAAGGAACTTATTATTGCCAGTTGTAATAAATACTTCATTTTGAAGTTTTATTTGGTTTTAAGTACTTCATTTATTTAAAACAATTTCTCTATAATATTCAATATTTAGATTATGTCTGGCAATTAATATAAAGTTCTTTATTTCTTTATAAACAAAATGAATAAATGGATATGATAATTCAACTATAAAGGTCCATATTAATAAATGAATTTCAATTCATTAATTTATATGAAACGATCATCTTATTTTATAACGAGATTAAAATGGACAATACATAAGATGTATGAACCTTATTTTAGTTAGAATTATCAATATCACTAAGGGATCTTAAATATGTCAATCAAAATATTATTTGGATTATGAGATATTTCAAATAAACTTTAAAAGAATATTTTTCTTAAATAAAGAGTTATTAGAAAAATAATTTTTTCACAAATGGTTGAGAACCATGCCCTATTATTGAAACATCAAAAAGGAATTTTCATGTTTTGAGGGTTTAAAACATAAAATACCTTGTTTCAAAAGGGCTAGTGGGAGCAATAAAGTCACAAGTTTATTCTTATAATTTCTTCATAAAAGTATATACTTCAAATACTAAGCGTAGTATTATGAATTCCATAATTGTTATAGGAATTCTAATCTCTCAAAAATTATGATTTTGTGAGGGATTAAATATGAGTTAGATATTTGAGAAATATGGAAACTTATATAAATAAAGATAATGTACTTAAATCAATATCATTAATGTTGCAAGAAGTTGTTAGCAGATATTGGTTGATAATTCAGAATATTGATTCTGAATAAAATAAGTATATTCTTAAAAGAGTTTTAAGAATGAGATACTTATATATAAAGAAATTTGGAATACCATTTACAAATTGCCTAAAAGAATGTCTAGTACATACTATTCTCTTTCGAGAACATAGGTCTCATTTACTAAGATATTAGAGTTGGCAAAGGAATTTTAGTTTAAATACTATTATTGAAAATAATAATTTGCAAAGCTTGTTTGCATAAAATCTTCTTTTCCATAACTCCTTGTAGTGTTAGAAGCCTTATCTTATGAAGACTAATATACGATACTATGGTGATTGGTTTTAGTGCAAGTGGGAGATTGTTAAAGGTATGCCCTAAAACCAATCCTAAAGGGCATGTCTATTTCATATTATATTTATTAGAAGGTATTACTTGTCGTATATCTATTAAATTATATATATGATAATGTCCATGAATAAATAATAAGAGAAATATATATCTCAGGTAAATGAGATAGGAAGACTTATATTTCTCATACACATTTATTCTAAAAGAAGTTCCTACTCATAGGTTTATTAAAGAGGACATTTTATAAACCATAAAGAGTAGCACAGATTTAAACCAACTCAATTGGGAGGATAGGTGGTCTTTCTTATCAGTGTATTGACACTTAAGTTAATCCGTGGGTGCATGTTAGAGAACATATACACTAAACTTGATCTGCTAGAATATTCCTATGGAGATTAAGTCAAATGAATATTCTTATGTTACGTCCATTTGTTTGGTAGTCCTTAGACCTGAGACACCATAAATATCTTGTACTTTAGTTATTAGGGTTTGATAGTATCTTGTACAGCCTTAATCCTAAGGATGTAATCGATACTCATTGGCTCTAATAAGTCATGCATGGAGATGGATGAGTGATCAGTAAGGAATCATCACTCTTATTAATATGAGAGAGAATGTCAGGGTTAGTTCTCAAAGATAACTCTCGATATGAATCTTTAGCCAGAGTGATAGGTGAACTGTGAAAGTGTTTTATGGGGTTCATCTTATTGAGATTATATTATGAAGAGCATATGACAAAATGTTAAGATAAGGGTTTTGACTTATATCCATACCCTGATTATCTTAACTGTAACATTAGGGGATGAAGGATTAAGTAACAAGAAGGGTTCACATAGTTCTACTATTCACCCAAACCTAGGGCACGTCATGACACATTGCTAGACCCCATTCATGACCAGTAAAAGCCTATTAGTAAAGTGTTATCAATGAGGGCATAATTGGAATCGTTCCAGTTGAACCTTAAAATAGAAAGTTTCTATTTTAGGAGACATAGAGATGTCCCTGTCCACTGCTAGGTTGGGGTGAATCCAAAGGGTCACACACAATAGGGCATAAGAGAGTCTTTTGAATTAAAGAGAGGAGTATATTCCTATTTATTAATAATTTGGTCCTTATTATTAATGGTTAATAAGGAAGGGACCAAATATCAAATAAAATGAATTTTTTCTATATAAGGAGGTGTAATGTCAAGCTAGCACTAAGTAACCTAGCCTCCATATTAGAAGAAGACACAAAAGGAAGAGAGAACCCTAGGGCCGTGAGCTCCCTCTCATCTCTTCAAACCGTGCTCTCATCTTCTCCCTTTCTAGCTTGCCTCTTGCTCAAGTGTTGAGGAGTTGCAAGGATTCAAAGGGTGTTGTGCTTGTGTGGATACCGTTGGTATAATTTATGTTTGGTAAATATATGTTCTTGTTTGATAAATTTATGACCCCATGCTTGTTCGAATCCCTGCTGGGTTTTGATGATAGGTTTATACTCTTGTAAAAAGTTTTTGTTGCAAGTCTTCCGCTGCGAACCCATCCCATTCGAATATCCTTTTAAAATATGCTCTCAATACAATCACTGATAATTTAAACAAACAACCTTCCACACACTTCTCTTGCAAGAAAGGCTTTTCTGCTGCCTACGACCACCATTGAAGCTGAGAGAAATAAAGAAAGAAAGAGAGAGATTAAAACAACACCTCAGCTCGTGATGTGATCGGTGGTGATCATCTTCCATCTCCATGTCAGATCGTAGTTATACCAACATGAAGCTCCCCTCTACGCTTCTCTCGGTGTCAACAATGTTGTAGATGATGATGGATTTTCTTCCTCAAGATTGTTTGCTAGAGAAACTTCTCTGCCATTTATCTTTTTACTCTTGCTTTCATCTTCTTTATCTTTACCCTCAATTTACTTGGAGATAGAGAAATAGACTTCACGGCATGCGAACCGTTGAATTTGCAAATCCTTTCGATCTCTCGATTCTGCACCGATCTCGCCGTTGAATTCACTAGATCAACTCGAAACAACATGTTGAAGCTCCATCAATGGCGACTTTAATGAAATAGTCAAATCGCGGTCTTGTCTATATATATATATATATATATATATATATATATATATATATATATATCAGTCATTCTATTATAAGGTCGACCTTACATAAGGTTATGCAAGGTCGACTCCATATCTCCAATTTTAGAAGACAATTTGTAAAACTGACTGTTGGATTAGATGCTCCTACTCTATATGTCATGCCTGCAAAAAATCACAGTGATCCGACGGTTGGTTTTTGAAATAACTGACGTTAAAAAAAATAGTGATTTTTTGAAGAACAAATAAGTTGCATATTTTCACAATGACATATTTCGAAAACCAACCGTCGGATCACTGTAAGTTTTTGCAGGCATGACATACAGAGTGGGAGCATCTAATCCAACGGTTAGTTTTACGAACTATTATCTAAAATTGGAGATATGGAGCCAACCTTGCACAAACTTATGCAAGGTCGACCTTATAATAGAATGATTGTATATATATATATATATATGTTGTCCCAAATATATAACCCTAGAGGGGGGTGAATAGGGTTTATGGCAAACTTTTGCAAATAATTACCAAATAAAATTAGAGTTCAATTACTAGTAGCAGAAGCAATAATATAAATCCAAGTAATTGAAATAGGGAAAAAAGAGAAATCAAACACAACGATTTTAACGAGGTTCGGACTCCACCTATTGAGGCCTTGTGCCTCAGCCCAAGGATTCTCAACAATCCACTAAGGATTAGCTCCTTCAAGGTGGAGAAACCTTTACACGATCTTATTTATCCCAGGTGGAAGATCCTCACCTAAGCCCACAAAGAACTTCAACAAATGGCTCACAAAGAACCCCCAAAATGTGCTCACAAAGAACACCTCTTCAAGTCTTACAAAGAGCACTTGAACAATACAAGATTACAAGAGTGGGTGTGTACAACAAATGCTTCAAGAAAGTTGATTTATAGAAGTATAGCACAACTAAAAGCTTATCAAAGGATCAACTAATATAGCTCAAGAGTTTGGTAGAGAAAAGCTTGAACAATGAATGTTTTACAATGAATGATAATAACTAGAGTTGGAGTGTTATGAATAAATGATGAACTAACCTCTTAAATAGCCCTCAAGGTCAGATATGGCCGTTAGACATGAGCTTCTCTAGGGGTAAATAAAGATTATGGCAAAATTTTGCAAATAATTACCAAATAAAATTAGAGCTCAATTACTAGTAGCAGAAGCAATAATATAAATTCAAGTAATTAAAAGAGAGAAGGGAAGAGAAATCAAACACAATGATTTTAATGAGGTTCGGACTCCGCCTACTCCTCGCCTTGTGCCTCAGCCCAAGGATTCTCAACAATCCACTAAGGATTAGCTCCTTCAAGGTGGAGAAACCTTTATACGATATTCTTTATCCCAGGTGGAAGATCCTCACCTAAGCTCACAAAGAACTTCAACAAATGGCTCACAAAGAACCCCCAAAATGTGCACACAAAGAACACCTCTTCAAGTCTTAAAAAGAGCACTTGAACAATACAAGATTACAAGAGTAGGTGTGTACAACAAATGCTTCAAGAAAATTGATTTATACAAGTATAGCACAACTAAAAGCTTCTCAAAGGATCAACTAATATAGCTTAAGAGTTTGGTAGAGAAAAGCTTGAACAATGAATGTTTTACAATGAATGATAATAACTAGAGTTGGAGTGTTATGGATAAAAAAGGAACTAACCTCTTAAATAGCCCTCAAGGTCAGATATGGTCGTTTGACATGAGCTTCAATGCCATTGGAGGAGAGGAGAAGAGTAGGGCTCATTAAATGCTCGGATTTCTCAAAATAGAAATAGCCGTTTTTAAGTTGCAGGTAGATTAGTCGACTAGGCCATTGGTGTTAGTCGACTAGACAGTTCAAAAATCAAAGCATTTTTGTTCCCGGGCTCGGTTAGTCGACTAGGCATATTTTGTTAGTCGACTAGACAAGTTAAAAATGTTTTCAAAAATTCTTGAGCACAGTTAGTCGACTAGGAGGCTTTGGTTAGTCGACTATACTAGTTAAAAAATGTATATAAAAATTTCTCGGGCACGGTTAATCGACTAGGCAAAGATGTTTAGTCGACTAGCTCTTCTGCATTTCCAATCTATGGCTACTGAGCTGTCTTTAGTCGACTAGGCAAGAGTGTTAGTCGACTAATGACCACTTTAGTCGACTAATCAATATGTTTAGTCGACTAAACTTAGATTTTCCAAGAATTTAGCTTCTGGACCATAGTTAGTCGACTAGACTATGTGGCTTAGTCGACTAGACATACTTTTGAGCTAAAAACTTGAATTTTCTAAGTCTATTTCAACTTAACATATCCAATACAGTTAACTAAAGTTTTCAAAGGCATTTTTGCAAGTTTTCTAAGGTCAATGAATGCTAATGCAATATGAAAAAACTTTTGATTGAGCTATTCAAGTTTAATCAAATAAGTAGCCTTACAAAATTGGTTCCTAAACATCTTGTTCTTCAAAGGTCTTCAATGATTGACTTCAAGATGTCCTCCTCAAGCTCCACGATTCAATGTCTTGCATATTTGTACAGTTTGGAAGCTTTGAATGTGTTGATGAGCTCCAACAAGATATGGCTTTGATACTATGGAGGCAAAAACACTTAACCATTTGTTAGTAACTAAAGTAATGTTTGTTGATCATCAAAATATGGTTCATGCAATTGACCTTAGGGCTAACAATATATATATATATATATATATATAGATACACACACCAGAGAGAGAGAAAGAGAGAGGTGATGTTAGCGTTTGAAAATCCGAAGTACCGAACTTTTTTTTATTTTTTTTTGCAGAAAAAAAAAATATGAGATAGAATTCGAAGGATGTTGCATTATAGTGAATTCAAATTTCGTAGATCGCTTGAATTTTCCTAGAAACTAACGTAATTCGTTAGAATTTAAGCGAATTTGATCCGAATTTCATATAATTTCGACTTGGATTTATTCCTCCATAGGTGAGCCGATCGAATCTCTCTTTATTATATAGTTTTTGTTCGAAGATTTTGAGTTGTTTCCTCTATGATCTGATTGCTCAGATTCTTATGTGGTTATGTTCTGTGTAGCTGGAACTTGATTTCCTTGAAGAAAATAGTAAACTTACAATTTCAGTTTACAATTTTATATCGAGTTCCGATCTGCTGGTACATACATTGAAGCTCTGATCTCACATCTGATCTCTACACCGGATCGAGTTGCGATCTGACAACAACACCAGATCGAGTTCCGATATGTTGGTACAGACATTGAAGCTCTTATCGCGTTTCTGATCTACTAGAAATGAGTGAGCCGTTCATAAAATCTTTGTGTAGATCCAAGTGCAGATCCAAGAAAATGAATTCAACTTCTCACTATCTTCACATTAAAAATATTGTTTCTTCTTCTTCTTCTTTTTTTTTTTTTTTTTTTTGTTCACAATCTTAAATTTTGGTTCTTGCAAATAAAGTGCCCATAGATTTTGTTCCATGTGGAAGACAGTTAAAATACTAAATATGGACAGTAAAATACTAAAAATTGATAGTAAAAATACTAAATATGTGTTCAATGTGTTTTAACTATGTTTTTAGTATTATTAATGTCTCTTGTTTAAATGAATTATATTCTTTTTCATGCAAATGGACAAGAAAAATGCTAAAAATATACATTAAAAATACTAAAAATGATGTTTTTACTGTGGATGTGTTTATATATATAATCACAATGTGTTTTTACTGTGTTTTTAGAATTATTAATGTCTCATTTTTAAATGATTTATATTTTTTTCACGCAAATGGACAGTAAAAATACTAAAAATTGTTTTTTTTTTTTTACTGTGTATGTATTTATATATATAAACACAATGTGTTCAATATGTTTTTACTGTGTTTTTAGTATTATTAATGTCCTTTTTTTAAATGAATTATATTTTTTTCATGCAAATGGACAATAAAAATACTAAAAATGTACAGTAAAAATACTAAAAATGGTGTTTTTTTACTGTATATGTGTTTATATATATAAACACAATGTGTTCAATGTGTTTTTATTGTGTTTTTAGTATTATTAATGTCCGTTTTGTAAATGAATTATATTTTTTTCATGCAAATGGACAGTAAAAACAATATTATTAAAAATACAAATAATGTTGTTTTTACTGTGTATGTGTTTATATATATAAACACAATGTGTTCAACGTGATTTTACTATGTTCAATGTGTTTTAATAATATTAAAAATGGACAGTAAAAATACTAAATGAACAGATAGTTGAGTTCCTCCACAGGCAGTAAAAATAGCTGAGTTCCTCCTAGCAGTAAAAATACTAAATGGACAGTAAAAATTCTAAAAATGAATAGTAAAAATGCAGTAAAAATACTAAAAATAAACAGTAAAAATACAGTAGAAATACTAAAAATGGGCATTAAAAATGGACAGTAAGCAGTAAAAATACATTCAGGGGTAGTTCTGCCATTTTGAAAATTATTTTTAAAAATTAGGACTTTTTGCATGAAACAAATCTTAATTAGGACCTTAAGAAAGCAAAAAAATTTAGGAAGACTTTTTGCATTAAACTTTTATAGAACAAGACCTCTCACCAATTTCCCCTTTAAAAAATATCAGGGGCTTTTAATGAAGAAAGAGAGAAAGAGTTTGAATTAATAATAAAAGAGAAAAAATGGATAACTTGCGAACTCAGCTCATTGAGAAAAGACTTGGCATATATTATAGTAATATATAATAGACAGGATTGTGTTAACACTTGTTGGAAGCCCTCTATTTAGAAAATTACCATGATGTCACTTTTGCTGCGTCACACCGATACTCTCTTTACGTAATTACCTCAATCCCATTGCAGTAAGTCAGTAAAGCCACCACAAATTTCTCCTGAATTTTCTAATCTCCGATACTCACAAAGTAGCCCAGATATGTTTTACCATAATATCAAAACAAAAAACCCGCGAATGCATCAGTGAATTTTTTTGTTTGGAAAATTTCTAGTATCACATAATATTTACAAGCCTCACAGCGCGCTCTCTAAATAAAAATAAAAAATAAAAAATAAAAAGAAAGAGTTTAGCTGCTATAAATTTAGTGGGAGGTCCAACATCTGAAACGTTGCAAATAAGAAATGTGTACGGACCTTGGATTAACTTTTCTTCTTCCTTTGCACTCCTCACATCAAGGAAAGCCAATTTTGATGGTATCACCTTTCTTGGGTTTTTTATGGCAATGGATCTCGGAGATTTAAATATTACATCAATGGCCCGTGTTTTGGGTATTCACCTCAATGGATCTATCACTATTTTTTTTGGACAAAAATACCCTCCTATCAATAAAAAAATTTAAAAATTATTCAAATTTTCTACATAATCCCGTCCATAACATATAATTCCCAAGGACTACATATAATCCCTAATCACCACATTAACAAATAATCCTCATATTAATACATAATCCCAAATTCCCAACTTTGTAATGGATCCCCAGCGTTACTAATAATCCACAATCCCCAATAGGTCATTATCATGCTTTTATGAGTCTAACCGATTGACTTTAATGTCACATCAAAAATGTTTAACATATAATCCCTAGTCCAACATATCATCCCCAATCCCCATAGTAAAATATAATCCCTAATCTTGCACTAAATCCCCAATCTCCGGTCATTATTGTCTTTTTATGGGTCTAATCGGTTGACTTTAACGTCACATCATTATTTTGGGGCTTGATGATCATTTGGGTATTTGGCGACAATCTGAGAAGGAGATTCATAAGGTGATAGTGGATTATTTTCAAAGTATTTTACTTAACTCTAACCCAAACAATCTTCTATTAGTTTTGGAAGCAGTGGAAGGTAAAGTGACTGATGCAATGAATACCGGGTTAACTAGAAGTGTTACAAGTGTTGAAATAAAAGATGTTGTGTTTAGTATTGGGCCTCACAAAAGTTTGGGGATTGATGGAATGACTGGACTGTTTTTTCAAAAATATTGGCATATTGTTGGTGGTGATGTGATCCAAGTTGTCCAGACTTTCTTTGTTGAAGGAGAGATCTCGTATGATATGAATGCAACCCGAGTAACTCTTATTCCGAAGGTACAGTGTCCTACTAATGTGTCTCAATTACGACCTATAAGTTTATGTAATATCCTATTTAAAGTGATTGCTAAGGTGTTGGCTAATAGCTTCAGAGGGGTCCTTCCCGAAATCATAAGTGAAAATCAAAGTACCTTTATTCGAGGGAGACTCATTGTTGACAACATCATGGTTGCCCATGAGGTGATGCATATGTTGAACACGCACAGAACAGGGCGGCAATATGATTTGGCGATCAAGTTAGACACGAGTAAGGCATATGATCACATGGAGTGGGGGTATTCCTTGAAGGGATACTTAGGAAGCTGAGATTTTCTTCAAGATGGATCCAATGGATTATGAGTTGTGTAACCTCAATGAGTTACTCATTCCTGGTAAATGGTGCACGGGTGGGGTCTGTTTATCCTTCAAGAGGCCTAAGGCAGGGTGATCCGCTATCACTTTATATTTTCATCCTTTGTTCGAAGGCCCTATCGGCATTATTTCACCAGTTTGCGAGGGATAAGAAAATCAGTGGTATTCAACTTGGTAGGGCGGGGCCATTGATTAACCATTTGTTGTTTACTGATGATTCAAATATTTTCTGCAAAGCAAAGGCTAGGGAATGCCAAAATGTCAAGCTGATTTTGGAATGGTATGGGAAGGTGTCTGGTAAATGTATTAACATTGACAAGTCCTCTATCTTCTTCAGCAAGAATACCCATGCTCCAATACGAAATAGGTGTACGTTTGTATTGGGTATCTCTCGGCAAGGGAGTCAAGAGAAATATCTAGGATTATCTGCAATTATCGGACAGAATAAACAGAATTTGTTTGCCATAATTAGAGAGTGGGTTGCCATAAAAATTCAAGAGTGGCAAGCCAACTTTCTATCCCTGGCGGGAAAGGAAACCCTTATGAAGACCGTGGCCCTTGCTATGACATGTTTCAAGATTCCTGTGACTTTGTCTAGAGAAATTAATAGTATGTTGGCACGTTTATAGTGGAGCCAAGCAGGAGAGGGTCGGCGAATCCGTTGGGTTAGTGGGTGTAAAATGACGAAGCATAAAGAGGCAGGGGGATTGGGCTTTAGAGATCTTGAAAGGTTTAATGTGGCTTTATTGGCGAAGCAAGGATGGCGGTTGATCTAGCACCCAGAGTCTTTGGTGGCTAGGGTGTTTAATAGTCATTATTTTTTGCAGGTTGGTTTTATGAATGCGAAGCTGGGTTTGGGACCATCATGGGGTTGGCGAAGTATTTTAGCGGGAAAATTGAGCTTCAGGCGAGGCTGTGTTGGAGAGTCGGTAATAGACAAAGTATCGCATGTGAGTTGATCCATGGCTACCTAATCACATACGCCCTCTTTAACCCAAATTAGAGGGAGTTGATCCTTTGCTAAAGGTTTGTGATAGTCTGGATTTTAATCGTCGCAGCTGGGATGAACAGAAGATTAGACAACTAGTATTTGAAAGCGAGGAATGATGCCATTTTCAATGGTAAACTATGGTCACCAGCGGAGGTGGATGGTAAAGCGGTAGCTGAAGCTTTGGAGTTTGGCAATGCGACTAGAGAAGACCATGATGTGTTTATTCGAGAGAATCTGCATCCTGTAGATTGCTGTGTTGCGATAAACAAAGACTAATTCAGACTACTTGAATTAGCACTAAACAACAGAATTAATTATTATCCCTCTTTGTGTGAATCTTTTAGGAACTAATTAATCAAGTAAAACTAATATGACATGCACAAAAAGAATTTAAATAGCACAGCACAACACAAACAATTTTATGTGGAAAACCTCCCCAATGTTGGAAGGAAAAACCACGGGACCGTAGTCCACACAAATATCTGCACTATGAAAATAATGGGAATACACAGGTTCTCTCTAGTTCAAACAAGAGGTATACAACAACAATAATCTCAAGAACAATTTCTTGGAAACTAGAAATCAAACCATAAGCAAAATGGAAAGATCTCACCGAAAATAGGGGCGCTGTCCAGGAGCCTAAACACTACTGCAGAGTGCTCCAAATCCAACCTCCACCGTTTAGATTTGAGAGCCTTGAGTTGCAAACTCACCTACTAAATTTCAGCTCAATCGGACCACGGATGACTGTCGATCTGAGCTCAAGAAGAAATCTAGATAGAGTTGCATTTTGTACTCTTTCTCTCGTGCTTTGGTGGTTTTAAGTCGGCTGCCGACTCTTTTCTACGAATTCTAATTGCTGCCCAGCAAAAGGAAGGGTTTAAACAACCCTCAGAAATGACTATAAGGGGCTGTTTGGGAAGCGCCATAACTGGTTTTTTAGCGCACAACCTCGATCCAAATGTCTAGTCCTGTGTTTGGTAAGTGCATCGAAATTAGATATTTAGTTTTTTCTTACACTACTTTTGGCCCAAAATTAGATTTGAGTAACTCCAAGTAATAGCTGGTTTTCATAAAAACCAGATACAAATTTTTCAAAAAACGTAAGCCTCTCTGAAAAGGCGTCTGCTTCTTAGCAAGCATTCTATACAGATTTGAGAGCATCTAGAGCAGCTTCCTTTAATCAAAGAAAACGATTTGATTTTCCTCACAAATCATATGGTCCTTCTTCTTCATCTTCATCTTCTGTAAATCTATATATATATATATATATATATATATATATATATATGGGTTTCAGTTTTTAGAAATTCATGTGTCTTTTGTCATTTCACAGCCTTGCATACGGTTCTTCTTCTTCGTCTTCTGTTTCTGTAAATCTCTCTCTCTCTCTCACTATATATACATATATATAATACATATATATATGGGTTTCTGTAAATCTCTCTCTCTCACTCTATATATATATTGATGAGATCTGACCCACTGCACTCAAGGAAGCAATGATTCTTGTTGAACAAAAGTGTGCCGCCATTGATGGTGTGTGCAGCAACGATGGGTTTTTTTTATTTGCAGACTTTTGATTTTGTTTGAATCATGGTTTTAGGACAGGGTTTACCAAACAATGTTTTAAAATCTAAACAAGGGTAGCATGGAGTTTTGACAAACATATTGCAAATAAGAATCAGTTCTTAGTCAAATTGATTTTGATGTGAACTAGACAACTTGATTGGTTCTGAACCAGCTTGGCCCAAATCTCATATTTGCCAAACAGGCCCTAATAGCCTTGTCTAAAGTGGGCTAAAAAAATCCCGCATGGGCCATCCTCACATATGAGGGAAACCCAACAAATCTCCCCCTTCCCGACTATGTGAGGGAAGTCACCATCCTAGCAATCAAGCGACAAATCTCAAGCTTCTCTCTCGGTAGAGCCTTTGTTAACATATCAGCACCATTGTCATCTGTATGAACTTTTTGAAGTTCTAACAACCTGTCATTGAGAGCATCTCTTATCCAATGATACCTCACGTCGATGTGCTTCGACCTCGAATAGAAAGTAGAGTTCTTTGCCAAGTGAATTACACTCTGACTATCACAAAATAACACATATTGCTCCTGTTTGAAACCAAGTTCTCTCAAGAACTTTTTCATCCATAGCAACTCTTTACAGGCTTCTGTAGCTATAATGAACTCTACTTCTGTTGTAGAAAATGCAACACATTTCTACAACCTTGACTGCCAAGAGACAGCCCCACCCGAAAAAGTAATCAAATAACCCGAAGTAGACTTACAGGCATCCACATCTTGTGACATGTCTGCATCTGTATAGCCAACTAGCTCTGGTTTTCCACTCCCAAAACTAAGCCTCAACTTGGAAGTGCCTCGAAGATATCTCATAATCCACTTTACAGCATCCCAATGCTCTCTACCTGGATCCGAAAGAAATCGACTGACTACACCAACTGCATGAGTTATATCTGGCCTCGTGCAAACCATTGCATACATCAAGCTTCCTGCCGCTGAGGCGTATGGAACTCTTTCCATATCTTCCTTCTCTTTATCTGTAAAAGGGCATTGATTAGTGCTTAACTTAAAATGAGTAGCAAGAGGAGAGCTAACCACTTTAGCTTTATTCATATTGAATCTTTCAAGCACTTTTTTAATGTACTGCTCATGTAACATGTACAACTTCTTCTCTTCCCTGTCTCGGTAAATTCGAATACCAAGAATTTGTTTTGCTGGCCCAAAATCCTTCATAGCAAAGGACTGGCTTAACTCCTCCTTCAATTTGTCAATTCTTGAAGTGTTCTTACCAACAATCAACATGTCATCAACATAGAGCAATAAGATAATAAAACCATATCACTGAATTTCTGCACAAATACACAATGATCAGAAGTAGTCTTTCTGTAACCTTGCTCCCCCATAACTGACTCAAACTTCTTATACCATTGCTTGGGCGCCTGCTTCAGACCATAGAGACTTTTCTTTAGTCGACAAACATACTCCACTTTTTCTTTTACTCTGAAACCCTCTGGCTGCTCCATATAAATCTCTTCCTCCAAGTTACCATGAAGGAAGGCAGTTTTCACATCCATCTGTTCAATCTCTAAGTTTAGGCTAGCTGCTAAACCAAGAACCACTCGAATAGAAGACATTTTCACAATTGGAGAGAAAATCTTATCAAAACCAATGCCTTTTCTCTGACTGAATCCCTTAACAACCAATCTAGCTTTGTAACGTGGTTGTGAAATGTGTTCATTCAGTTTCACTTTGCAAACCTAGTTCTTCAGAGCTCTTTTGCCCTTAAGCAATTTCACCAGCTCAAAAGTGTGGTTCTCATACAAAGACTGCATCTCATCTTGCATGGCTTCAACCCACTCTGTCTTATGTTCATCTTCCATGGCTTCAGCATAACACTCGGGTTGTCCCTCATCTATCATCAATACATACTCATCTGCAGAATACCGAGTGTAAAGATGTCGATCTCTAGTAGACCGCCTGAGTGGAACATCTGGTGGTATCTCTGGTGCTGGCAAATGATCAAAAGTCCCATCATTTGTCTCAACCTGTAAGGGAGCATCTGCATCACCTAGACCCTGCTGGTCATCCTGAACATTATGTTCAACCTATGTTGGCAAATCTGTCAAAGGAACTGGATCCAAGTCAATTAAACCATCACTGTACTGAGGCACTACTTTCTCAATATCTTGAATGGTTTGATCTTCAATAAACACAACATCTCGGCTTCTGACAAGCTTCTTAACAACTGGATCGTACAACCTGTACCCAATTCCATCCAGACCATAGCCTAGAAAGATGCACTGTCGAGTCTTCACATCAAGCTTAGACCTCTCATCTTTAGGAATGTGCATAAATGCTTTACACCCAAAGACACGCAAGTGATCGTAGGAAACATCTTTACCAGTCCAAACCTTGTCTAGTACATCGAACTGAAGAGGAACACAAGGTGTGAGATTAAGGACATGTACAGATGTGTTCAAAGCTTCACCCCAAAAAGATTTTGGCAACCGTGCCTGTAAAAGCAAACATCTCGCTCTTTCTAGCAATGTCTTGTTCATCCTCTCAACTAAGCCATTCAACTGAGGAGTCTTCGGAGGTGTCTTTTGATGCCGAATACCTTGTTGTTTGCAGTAGTCATCAAAAGGACCTGAATACTCTCCCACATTATCTGTTCTGATGCACTTGATCTTCTTCCCAGTCTGTCTCTCAACTGAGGCCTGAAACTGCTCGAACACATCCAATACTTGATCTTTTGTTTTCAAGGTATAAGCCCACAGCTTTCTTGAATGATCATCTATGAAGGTCACAAAGTAAACACAGCCACCAACCGTTCATGTCCTCATAGGGCCACAAACATCTGAAAGTATCAAATCAAGTATACATGGTTTCCTTGAAGGAGGGGAACCTTTAAAGGAAGCTCTGTTATGCTTTCCTGCCAAACAATGAGTACACCTTTTTAAGGATGCACTTTTAATTCCATAGAGAATATTCTTCTTAGCCAAAATGGCCAGGCCTTTCTCACTCATATGAACAAGTCTCTTATGCCAGAGTTCTACAGCCAACTCATCCTCCACTGCATTAAACTGACCATTAATGAAGGTGTTACAATACCCCTCATCATCAAGTTTACCTGTAGAAATCAAGTTCATGCGGATGTCAGGAATATGCTTCACATCTCTAAGAACCAACCTTATGCCATTATTCATCTCCAAGCACACATCTCCACAACCAATGACTTTAGCCAAGCCATCATTGCCTTTAGCTAAGCCATCATTGCCCATCGTCACTGTTCCAAAGTCACCTGCTGCATAGGATGTGAAGAAATCTCGTCGAGATGTAGCATGAATGGAGGCGCCACTATCAATCACCCAGCGGGTCTCGTGACATGCAATATTAATAGCATCATCGTCATTACAAACAATGAAGAATTCATCAGAAGCAGTGGTGGCAACTCGATCTTGTTTCTTTCCATCATTGTTCTTCTCATTCCTTTTCTCCTTGTTCTATGTCTTCAATATTCTACAGTACTTCTGGATGTGCCCCTTAAGACCACAATGATGACACTCAACATTAGCAAACCTGTTGGACTTACTTCTACTTTTGTTTTTATTTTTCAGACCTCTGCTTTGACTCCTCCCCCTATTTTCTGTAACCAAAACCTCTTACTGTGAAGAAGAGGATCCCTGTGTTTTTCTTCTCATCTCTTCATTCAAGCCGCCGCTCTTAGCCAAATCCATAGTGACTATACCATTCGGGGCTGAGTTGGTTAATGTCATTATGAATGTCTCCCAAGATCCCGGTAATGTATTAAGTAACGCCAATCCTTGTACCTCATCATCAAAGTTGAGGTTCATTCTAGCCAGTTGATTAATTATTCCTTGGAATGTATTCAAGTGATCTGTCATCCGGGATCCATCTTGATATCTCAAACCCATCAAGCTATTTATCGAGAACAATTTATCATTCCCAGTCTTCCGGGCATACAACTGTTCAAGTTTTGTTCCACAATTTGCGTGCATGTCTCTCCGCTGACATGGTTCAAAACATGATCACCAACCCACTGCCTAATATATCCACAGACTTGTCGATGTAATAAGGTCCACTCTTCATCAGTTTTGTTATTAGGCTTTTCAATAGAAAAAACTGGTAAATGGAATTGTTTCACATAAAGAAGGTCTTCCATTTTTCCTTTCCAAGTGTGATAATTAGAACCATTCAAAGTTATCATTCTACTCAAATTAGCTTCCATATTCAACACAAGATTTTCATCTATAAGAACCTAGAGTTCTGATACCACTTTGTTAGGATAAACAAAGACTAATTCGGACTACTTAAATTAGCACTAAACAACGGAATTAATTCTTATCCCTCTTTGTGTGAATCTTTTAGGAACTAATTAATCAAGTAAAACTAATATGACATGCACAAAAAGAATTTAAATAGCACAGCACAACACAAGCAATTTTACGTGGAAAACCTCCCCAATGTTGGAAGGAAAAATCACGAGACCGTAGTCCACATAAATATCTACACTATGAAAATAATGGGAATACACAGGTTCTCTCTAGTTCAAACTAGAGGCATACAACAACAATAATCTCAAGAACAATTTCTTGGAAACTAGAAATCAAACCATAAGCAAAATGGAAAGATCTCACCGAAAACAGGAGCGTTGTCCAGGAGCCTAAAAACCACTGCAGAGTGCTCCAAATCCAATCTCCACCGTTCAGATTTGAGAGCCTTGAGTTGCAAACTCGCCTACCAAATTTCAGCTCAATCGGACCACGGATGACTGTCGATCTGAGCTCAAAAAGAAATCTAGATAGAGTTGTATTTTGTACTCTTTCTCTCGTGCTTTAGTGGTTTTAAGTCGGCTGTCGACTCTCTTCTACGAATTCTAATTGCTGCCCGGCAAAAGGAAGGGTTTAAACAACCCTCAAAAATGACTATAATAGCCTTGTCTAAAGTGGGCTAAAAAAATCCCACATGGGTCATCCTCACATATGAGGGAAACCCAACATGGTGGAGTCCTCCTAAGCCTCCATTGGTCAAATTGAACATTGATGGAGCTTGGGTCAAGGCCAGATCTTTGGGTGGTATTGGTTTGGTTCTAAGGAATGGTACAAAGGATTGTGTTGTAGGTTTTAGCTAAACTTTAAAGAATGCTTCAAGTGCACTGCAAGTGGAGGCTGTGGCATTGCGTGAGGGTTTGAGCATGGTTATTGAGATGGGATACTTGAATGTGATCGTTAAATCTGATTGATTGCCAGATAGTGCTTGATTGTATGGTTGGGCGTGTCAACATGAGGAAGGATATCGAATTGCTTTGAAGTGATTGCCGAATACTGATGGAGCAGTGCAGGTTTGTGGACTTGGTATATATGCCTAGAGATTGCAATAGAACAATAGATTGTATAGCAAAGTTTACTCTTTCTTGCTTATCTTTTTTCTCCTGGAAGGATCACCCTCCAGACTGGGTTAGACCTTATCTAGAAGCTGATTTGTATTCTTGTTCTAATTGATGAATAAATGCTTTATTTTGGTGTCAAAAAAACTCTTGCACTAAATACCCAATCCCCAATCATTATTGCCTTTTTATAGGTCTAATCGCTTGACTTTAACATCACATCATTATTTTTAAATAATTAAAAATGTTTAACATATAATCAATCCCAGACCATCAAATAATCCCCAATCCCCATAGTAAAATATAATCGCCAATCTTGCACTAAATCACCAATTCCCAATGTCATTATCATCCTTTTATGGGTCTAATTGGTCACATCATATCGTAAATAAAAATGTTTTTTTTTTTTTAATATAAGATTTGATGGGTATTTAATTCATTGTCTCAAATGTGGAGATTGGGAATTCAGCTTGATAATTGGAGATTCTTTATTATACTGGGATTGGGAATTATATATTATTGAAGGGATTATATTATATTATAAATATTTGACCGTTAGAATGGTTTTTTGGTGAATACCTTAAAGATACTAAGGGCATTATAGTCAACTCAAGTCCATTGAGATAAATACCGAAAACACAAACCTATTGACGTAACATTTAAAACTCCGAGGTCCATTACCGTAAAATGCCCTTCAATATATCACCAATATGTCTTCAAATGTTTATGTTTGATATACTTTGACAAAGCTATATTTTGTTTTAATCTCAATCTTATATAGGAATTATTTATTTATTTATTTTTGGCGAAATAATACTCCACACAATTCACAATACTGATTTAATGTACCAAGATAATCAGTACCTTGATATGTCGGGTTAATACCTTATAAAATGAATGTTGTTATTTGTCTTGAGAGGAAAGTAATTTTTCTCTCTCCGATCCCACGGAATGTAATGTGAGGTGGTTAGAATAGCAAAAATGCGTCTTAGCATTCCCATAACATCCACAAACAGTAAATGAAAGATACAAAGAGATGGAAAAATCTCTATCGAGGTTTGGTTCCATGGCTTTTTTTTTCATTAAAAGCGTGCAGTCAACTTCCATTGCTATTACGGATAAGCTTGATTTACTACGTTTGTTCATAGAATAGAAGATCACTCCATGCCACAAACGCTATCTTTATCTTCTTTTTTCATTAAAGAACCAACAATTACATATACAAACCGGCACCAAAAACCTCTACTAGCTTCAGCCCCATTAAACCCCAACTGAACTGTACAAACCGCTCAACCAAAGCCAGCCCCCATATCCTCAAGAAAAAAACAACACAAAAAGTCTCACTCAACTTATATCAAAGCAAATAAGAGTAAACAAAATATAAAATAGCAACCACAACCCACCCATTGCTAACTTGACAAAAGCAAAGACAACCCATAGCCTCTAGAATCAGCCAAAATCAATACGCACAAAACCCCACCTATTCTCCATACTGAAACAACCCAAGGAAAAAACACAAAACCCCACCCATAAAACAAAGCCTATGCATCAAAACACAACATTAAGATACTAACCAAGTTAGCACCCCCCAAGCCTATCCAATCATATGCCACCAACTCTAAATAACAAAACCACAATTTCATAAATAGAAACCAACATCCCTAGCTTCAAAAAGTCCATTACAACTCTATCAAATCACCCTTATCCAGCATATAGGATGTTAGCCCTAAGGTCTTTGATCTTATTTTGATGATAACTAAACAATACATTTCTTCTAACAAGTGGTTGGGTGTTGTGTCTCCATAGACTCTTATTAGAGCTCTCATCAATACTCTTCAAACAATTCAACATGTTCATTATTCATTCAAGCTCAAAGCCCATGAGGATTCAAAGCTTAAAGATGAAAAAATTTCAAAGGAGTTCAAAACAATCCTTGAAGATCAACTTGAAGACCTACTCAAGCTTATGAAGACCTTTTGAAGTCAAGTTGCTCCCCTTGTGATTAGGAATTCTTTGTAAGACTTCTCTTATGTTCAATATTGTATAGCTCAAGAGAAAAATCTTTTCCATCTCATTATGCATTAGCATTCTTGCATGAAAATATTTTCAAAATTGACCAAAAATGTTTTTGGTACACTTAATGAACTTACCCAAATGTATTAGGTTGATTTTGACTTAGAAAATTCGAAATATTGACTTTGTAGCTTCCCTAGTCGACTAAGTGAAGGTCAGAAGCAATGTTTGAGAAATTCTAAGTTAGTCAACTAATCACCCTAGACTAGTCGACTAATGTTTTCCTAGTCGACTAACCCTTGCTCACTAGTCGACTAATTGCAGGTCCAGAAGCCATGTTTTGTTGCAAAATTGTCAGTCGACTAATAGCTCTTTGCTAGTCGACTAATCGATCCCGGAAAAAATATTCCAAAGTGTTTTTAATTTGGTAGTCGACTAACTCCCCTGGTCCTAGCCGACTAACAAACCTAGATTTTGATCAAAATGAATTTTGCTTAGCTAGTCGACTAACCCTTAGTGCCTAATCAACTAACCGAGCCCGGGAATGAAATTTTTTTTGAAAAATGCCTTGTTAGTCGACTAACACACTTGTCCTAGTAGACTACTGGTTCTGCAACATCAAAACAACTCTTTCTTCTTTTAGGCATTCGAGCATTAAATGACCCCCAACCACTTTGAACCTCTCTAATCCGACTCTAAGGGTTTCAAACAGTCACTTTGGCTCTAGTTTGCGATATATTGAAGGTTAGCTCTCACTTATTGCTCTCCTAGTGATTTAATCTTATTTGTCTTGATATTCATTACTCTCCAACATTCATTACTCTCACTTCTCTTTGACAAAACTCTTGTGCTATATCTATTTGATCATTTGAGAAGTTATTGAGCTATTGTATTGATTACAAATCAGCTTTGTGAAGCATTTATTGTAATACTCTTCATTCAATCATCTTGTATTGTGAGTTTGTAATGGTTTTGTGAAAACTCTTGTGGGTGAGTTGTCTTCCACCTTGAAAGAAGACAAGTGTAAAGGTTTCTCCATCTTGAAGGAGTCGCTTAGTGGATTAAACCTCTTGACGGAGTTCTTGAGGCGTGGATGTAGGCGGAGACCAAACCACTTTAAATCGTTGTGTTTGCTATCCTAACTCAATCTCTTTATTTCAAGTTATTTATTGATTTCTTGTTGTATTGAGTTAATATTTAATCTTGCATTCTATTCATACTTATTCAATTTGTAAAATTCTTATATCCCATTTTTGAAAAAGTTTTTATTTGCCTATACTCTATTTGGGGGGGGGGGGGGGGGGGGGGGGGGGGGGGGGGGGGGGGGGGGGG